>NC_069489.1:22740498-22825498 GCF_026875155.1 Cherax quadricarinatus | reverse complement strand
GTGTGTGTACACCTGTGTGTGTACACCTGTGTGTGTGTACCTATGTGTGTGTGTGCACCTGTATGTACTCACCTAATTGTACTCACCTAATTGTGGTTGCAGGGGTCGAGACTCAGCTCCTGGCCCCGCCTCTTCACTGATCGCTACTGGATCCTCTCTCTCTCTGCTTCCTGAGCTTTGTCATACCTCTTCTTAAAACTATGTATGGTTCCTGCCTCCACTACTTCACTTGCTAGGCTATTCCACTTGCTGACAACTCTATGACTGAAGAAATACTTCCTAACGTCCCTGTGACTCGTCTGAGTCTTCAGCTCCAGTTGTGACCCCTTGTCCCTGTGTCCCCTCTCTGGAACATCCTATCTCTGTCCACCTTGTCTATTTCCCCGCAGTATCTTGTATGTCGTTATCATGTCTCCCCTGACCCTTCTGTCCTCCAGTGCCGTCAGTCCGATTTCCCTTAACCTTTCCTCGTACGACATTCCCTTGAGCTCTGGGACTAGCCTTGTTGCAAACCTTTGTACTTTCTCTAACTTCTTGACGTGCTTGACCAGGTGTGGGTTCCAGAGGTGCTGCAAAACCCCGAAAGGGGCCTAACTTTACACAGTGTACAGGGGTCTTGAACGACCCTTATTAAGGTATGGGAAACGCTATTCTCAGGTTTGCCGGGCCGCCCGTATGCGGGCAGGGGTTTATTTGGTTGATGTGGCCTCCGGTGATGTGCCCCGGTGTTATGGTCCCCCCAAAGGGTCTTTTTCCCTGAGTGGGTTTCTTTAGTCTTTGTAAACCTAGCCTAAAACCGGGGTCTGCGGTCATTTTTTCCCCCCCCCAAAATTTCATGACTTTGCTTTTGGGCTGGATTGAATTCGAGAACCCAATTTTACGGGAAACCACTTCCCCACCCTCCCCGGTCTTTTTGCAGCCCTGCCTATTCCTCGTCCGATTTTAATTCTTCTCATAAATTCACGTCATCGGGAACAGGGACATTTCAGAGTCTTTTTCCTTCCCAACATGCCCGTTCAAAATTATCAAAAATAGCACTGGCCCTTTAAAAAGACCCCTGGGGGGACCCCGTGAAACGGGGCGCCCCTGTGATACCTTTTTCACGTACCATGACTCGTTGCTGCCCCCTGTCAGGTTTTCCCCTTACCCAAGGGGGGGCCCCTTTCCCTTTTACGTGTCCCTGTTTCCCCCCCCAGCTTCTGCACAAATTTCTCTTGTGGGGAACGGGTTCAAAGGCCTTTGCAGCCCTGGGAAAACGAAAATTTTCCCCAAACCCCCTCTCTCTAAATGCCTTATTTTTCTTTTTACCATGTCATAAAACCCCCAGGGGGTTTGTGATACAAGATTTCCCTTTCCCATAAAAACCCATGTGGTTTTTCTTTTAAATAATCTTGTTAAATTTCCGGGTGTTCGACCATCTCCCCCCTGAAAAATCTTCTCCATGACTTTGCAAAAAATACATGTCAGAGACACAGGTCTTGTATTTATTTGCCTCGTTTCTTTTTCCCTTTTTAAAATTTGGGGGACTACATTAGCTGTTTTCCCCATTTCTGGGGTATTTGGGCCCAAATTTCAAGGGAGGGTTTTGGGAAGATTGGGGTTAGGGGGACACCAGCATCTCTGCTCCTTTCAAGGACCCATGGGGGTTGTTTTTTCCGGCCCCATCGCCTTTGAGGTTAAAGGTCACTTAAGACTTTTTCCCTCCTCCCAGTTGTTCGAATGTACCCCAAACTTGTTGGTTTATTCCCTCTTGATTTTCCCCCTTTCGTTCTGCCCTTCCCACACCCCTTCCTGTCTCAAACGTAAAAATTTCCCTTTAAATCTCCTGTTCAGTCCTCACATACCTCCTGTTTCATTTCTTGTGATTTTCTCCCCATTTTTCCCCTTAAAATAGTTTAAACCCCGGGTTTTTAAACTGTTGTCTTCCCCGGGATGGGGCTATAAAACTTTTTGGGTTTCATCTTTTCTCGATGCTATTTTCTTTTCCCAACTGTCGTGGGCCTCCCCCCTTAACCCTTTTCTTACTCATTCCGGGTTCTGCGACTTATCTCCCTTTTTTCTTTGGTTCTCTCCCTTTCTGTACTTTTTCCTTTTCTCTATTGCACTTTTTTTTTTTGCCCCCCTTACCCCCGTGGGGGAACCGGGGGGTTTCGTTTGGTCTTCCCGTTTTTACGGGTTCCCCTTGGGGAAAAGAACCTTTCCACTCCCTCCTTGCATTTTTTTGCTACATTTTCCCAAATCATTTCATTTACTGGCTTTCCTGCCAGTTCCTGTCCCATTTGGACCCCCCGCAGGAATTTTTTCAAAAACCCCATGTAGTCCCCTCTTTTATAGTCAGGCTTTTTCCCCTTTCCCAATCCTGTTTTTTCTTCCAAATTTTCAGCCTTTCTATTTATTCCCAAAACACAGAAACCCCGTGGTCGCTAGCCCAGGGGAATCCCCCATACTTTTTGTCTTCAATGTTGTTCTCCCCCGGGGGAACACAAGGTCCAATCTTGCTGGGTTTATCCTTTCCCCCCTCACTCCCGGGGTGTCCTTAAAAATGTTGGTGATGAGGTTTTTTTCCCGCACCACTTCCCCAAAATCCTGGCTCTCCAGTTTCGGCCCCCCTGTGGCCCAGGTTTTCCCCGTTTAATTTTCCCCGTGGTTTTAAAAAAAACCCCATAACCACAACTTTTTCTCTGCTGGAAATGAGTCTTTTTGCCCCTCAGCAAGGTGGGGGGGGGGCCCCCCATTCTCTGTTGCTCTCCCTTTAAAATTTCCCTCTTGGGCCTTCCCGCCCGTTTCGGTGGTATATTTTTAAATCACTTTCAATGACCCCTTTGGTTCCCCAAAACGAAGTGTACCAGCCCAAGGGAGTTTTCTTTCTCCCCTTCATCTTTCCTTTTCCCTTTTCTCGGGAATTTTCCCTCTGTTTTTTTACGAGCAGAGCAACCCCACCTCCCCCCCCGCCCCCTTTATTTTTTCCCCATTTATCTGGTAAACCTGGTGGGAAGATTGCATCTGTTATTGTCCCCCATGGTTTTTTTTCTTTTTAAAAATGCTAAAATGTCTGGGGACTTCTCATTGAATTTTTTTTGCCATTCCTCATGTTTTTTCGTTTTAAACCATCGCATTGTGTACAAACCCCTTTAACTTTTGTTCTAATTTCTTTTAACTGTTTGGGGCGGGGGGGGGGGGGAAAAGAGGGGGTGGTGTGTGATGGGGTTTGGGTTTTGGGTTTTTTCTTTTCCCCTTTGGGGGTTCGGGCTTTGGGTCCTTCTGCAGGTGTTTTTTGGGGGGTGGGCGCTTTTTCCTTCCATTTTTATTTCCCGGGCATTCCCGCTCTCCTTTTTTTCATTTCCCCCCATTTCTCCTTTTTGTTTTTGGGCTCTCTCTTTCATTTTCTTCCTTTTGTCCCGTGTTCTGTCCGTTTGAGGTAACACTCCGGAAATCCTGTTTCCTCTCAACCGTGCTTTTTCCTGCAAAGGGTCATGGTTTTGGGTTTATTTGGGCCCTTTAAAATTACTTTTTTAGAGGGCCCATTCCCTTTTTCCCTTTTGGAAACCCCCCAAATTTTCCGAAAAATTTGCCACCTGGTTATGCCCCCACCCCCATCCCCCTTTTATGATGTCCCCTTCCCAAACGCTTTTTTCTCCTCCTGCTTTCTTCATCAAAGTTTCCCCTTTTTTTTTCCCTTAAACCCATAGACAAACACGGTTTTCTCCCTTTCCACCTCCCCCTGTTTTACTCCCATTTGCATTTCCCCTGATGTTTTTTAGTTCCTTTCCCCTTGGGGTTTTTCCCTTTTCCCTTTATTCCCTTCCCCCCGTTTAATTTGGGCCCCCAGCTTTTGGGTTTTTTCCTTCCTGCCACCTGCTCCCGGCCCCCCCAGGGGGATTCTGGGGAAAAGGGCCCTTCACATTGTCCTATTTCCTTCGATGTCTTCCAACCCCCCCTTTCTGTCCAGTGTGTCCCTGTTTTGTTTTTGGGCCCCCTGTGGGGTTTTACCCGGACCTCTGCATATGTTTAGTTTCCATGCTTCCTTTAGACCCGTTTTTCTGTGTTTTAAATTTTGCCATTGGATTTTACTTCTGTTTTAAAAACTTTTTCTCTGTGCTGTTTTTGAGTCTTTAGCTCCCCTTTTAATCTCTTATCTTGATTTTGCTTCTGTGGCCCCGTTTCTTCCACCTTTTTGATTCTGCTGCTAAAACCCCTTTTTCCCCTCTTCCCTTTCCCGCTCATCTAGTCTCCTTCCCCCTCTTCCCCTCCCCCTTTTTTTTTAGCTCTATTTTCCCCCTTCCTCCCCCTAAGATTCGTCCTTGGGAACCCCCTTTTCCTCATCCTGGTTTGGGGGAGGGGAATAATGGTTAGGAGAGGGGGTGGTGGGGGGGGGGGGGAAAGGGGGGAGGATGGTTAAAATTTGGAAGGGGGTTGAGATAGTTGGGGGAGGGAGTTAGTGGTTGGGGGGGGAAAAGGGGGATGGATTTTTTTTTAGGGGGAGGGGGAGGATGGTTATTGGTGTTTGGGTTTCAAAATGTGGGGTGTGTTTTTGTGTGTGTTTTGTAAAACCCCCTGTTGGTTTGGGTTGCAGGGGGTTTGGGTTCACAGCTCCTTGGTTTCCCCGCCCTTTTCATTGGGGCTTACTAGGTATAGGTGTACCTGTGTGCACTTGTGTGTCTACATGTGTGTCTGTTACATGTTAGTGTACCTGCTCCAAACTCGCTGTTGAACACCTGTGCATACCTACTCATGTACCTGAGGTGTACCAGTGTACCACACATGTACACTGGTGTACACACGGACTGTAACACGGGTACACACATACTAACAAGATACGTCTGACTGTATTATGTACTCTGTATATGTACTCTGACTGTATCAAGTACTCTGACTGTATCAAGCACTCTGAGTGTATTATGTACTTGACTGTATCATGTACTCTGATGTATCATGTACTCTGACTGTATCATGTACTCTGACTGTATCATGTACTCGGGACTGTATCATGTACTCATGTACGTATCTGATGTATCAGCTCGACTGTATCATGTACTCTGACTTTTATCAAGTACTCTGACTGTATTATGTACTCTGACTGTTCAAGTACGATGTACAGCTCTGACTGTATCAAGCACTCTGACTGTATTATGTACTCTGACTGTATCAAGTACTCTGACTGTATATGTACTCTGACTGTATCATGTACCTCTGTATCAGCACTCTGATGATTATGTACTCTGACTGTATCATGTACTCTGACTGTATCATGTACTCTGACTGTATCAAGTACTCTGACTGTATCATGCACTCTGACTGTATCAAGTACTCTGACTGTATCATGTCTACTGTTTTCATGTACTCTGACTGTATCAAGTACTCTGACTGTATCAAGTACTCTGACTGTATCAAGCACTCTGAGTGTATCATGTACTCTGACTGTATCATGTACTCTGACTGTTATTTCATCTAGTACCATCTGAGTGTATTATGTACTCTGACTGTATCATGTACTCTGACTGTATCATGTACTCTGACTGTATCATGTACTCTGACTGTATCATGTACTCTGACTGTATCATGTACTCTGACTGTATCATGTACTCTGACTGTATCATGTACTCTGACTGTATCATGTACTCTGACTGTATCATGTACTCTGACTGTATATACCTGACTGTATAGTACTCTGACTGTATCATGTACTCTGACTGTATCATGTACTCTGACTGTATCATGTACTCTGACTGTATCAAGTACTCTGAGTGTATTATGTACTCTGACTGTATCATGTACTCTGACTGTATCATGTACTCTGTATCATGTACTCTGACTGTATCAAGTACTCTGAGTGTATTATGTACTCTGACTGTATCATGTACTCTGACTGTATCATGTACTCTGACTGTATCATGTACTCTGACTGTATCAAGTACTCTGAGTGTATTATGTACTCTGACTGTATCATGTACTCTGACTGTATCATGTACTCTGACTGTATCAAGTACTCTGACTGTATCAAGTACTCTGAGTGTATTATGTACTCTGACTGTATCATGTACTCTGACTGTATCATGTACTCTGACTGTATCAAGTACTCTGAGTGTATCATGTACTCTGACTGTATCATGTACTCTGACTGTATCATGTACTCTGACTGTATCATGTACTCTGACTGTATCATGTACTCTGATTGTATCAAGCACTCTGAGTGTATTATGTACTCTGACTGTATCATGTACTCTGACTGTATCATGTACTCTGACTGTATCAAGTACTCTGACTGTATCAAGTACTCTGAGTGTATTATGTACTCTGACTGTATCCATGTATCTGACGTATCATGTACTCTGACTGTATCAAGTACTCTGACTGTATCAAGTACTCTGACTGTATCATGTACTCTGACTGTATCATGTACTCTGACTGTATCATGTACTCTGACTGTATCAAGTACTCTGACTGTATCAAGTACTCTGAGTGTATTATGTACTCTGACTGTATCATGTACTCTGACTGTATCATGTACTCTGACTGTATCAAGTACTCTGACTGTATCATGTACTCTGACTGTATCATGTACTCTGACTGTATCAATGTACTCTGACTGTATCATGTACTCTGACTGTATAATTTACTCTGACTGTATCAAGTACTCTGTGTATTATGTACTCTGACTGTATCATGTACTCTGACTGTCTGTACTCTGACTGTACATTACTCGACTGTATCAAGTACTCTGACTGTATCATGTACTCTGACTGATCATGTACTCTGACTGAACATGTACTCTGACTGTATCAAGTACTCTGAGTGTATTATGTACTCTGACTGTATCATGTACTCTGACTGTATCATGTACTCTGATTGTATCAAGTACTCTGACTGTATCAAGTACTCTGACTGTATCATGTACTCTGACTGTATCATGTACTCTGACTGTATCATGTACTCTGATTGTATCAAGTACTCTGACTGTATCATGTACTCTGACTGTATCATGTACTCTGACTGTATCAAGTACTCTGACTGTATCAAGTACTCTGAGTGTATTATGTACTCTGACTGTATCATGTACTCTGACTGTATCATGTACTCTGACTGTATCAAGTACTCTGACTGTATCAAGTACTCTGACTGTATCAAGTACTCTGACTGTATTATGTACTCTGCTGTATCTGTACTCTGACTTATTGTACTCTGACTGTATCATGTACTCTGACTGTATCATGTACTCTGACTGTATCATGTACCTGAGTATCATGTACTCTGACTGTATTATGTACTCTGACTGTATCATGTACTCTGACTGTATCATGTACTCTGACTGTATCATGTACTCTGACTGTATCAAGTACTCTGACTGTATCATGTACTCTGACTGTATCAAGTACTCTGACTGTATCATGTACTCTGACTGTATCAAGTACTCTGACTGTATCATGTACTCTGACTGTATCATGTACTCTGACTGTATCATGTACTCTGACTGTATCATGTACTCTGACTGTATCATGACTCGACTGTATCTGTACTTGATGTATCATGTACTCTGACTGTATCATGTACTTTTGACTGTATCATGTACTCTGACTGTATCAAGTACTCTGACTGTATTATGTACTCTGACTGTATCATGTACTCTGACTGTATCATGTACTCTGATTGTATCATGTACTCTGACTGTTCATGTACTTGACTGTATCATGTACTCTGACTGTATCATGTACTCTGACTGTATCATGTACTCTGACTGTATCATGTACCTGACTGTATCATGTATCTGATGTATCAAGTACTCTGACTGTATCATGTACTCTGACTGTATCAGTACTCTGACTGTATCATGTACTCTGTATCATGTACTTGACTGACATGTACTTGATGTTCATGTACTCTGACTGTATCATGTACTCTGACTGTATCATGTACTCTGACTGTATCATGTACTCTGACTGAAATCAAGTACTGACTGTATCATGCTACTCTAATGTATCATGTACTCTGACTGTATCATGTACTCTGACTGTATCATGTACTCTGACTGTATCATGTACTCTGACTGTATCATGTACTCTGACTGTATCATGTACTCTGACTGTATACAGTACTCTGACTGTATCATGTACTCTGACTGTATCATGTACTCTGACTGTATCAAGTACTCTGACTGTATCAATGTACTCTGATGTATCATGTACTCTGACTGTATAAATGTACTCTGACTGTATCATGTACTCTGACTGAAATCATGTACTCTGACTGTATCATGTACTCTGACTGTATCAAGTACTCTGACTGTATCATGTACTCTGACTGTATCATGTACTCTGACTGTATCAAGTACTCTGACTGTATCATGTACTCTGACTGTATCATGTACTCTGACTGTATCATGTACTCTGACTGTATCAAGTACTCTGACTGTATCATGTACTCTGACTGTATCATGTACTCTGACTGTATAAATGTACTCTGACTGTATTCAGTACTCTGACTGTATCATGTACTCTGACTGTATCATGTACTCTGACTGTATCATGTACTCTGACTGTATCATGTACTCTGACTGTATCATGTACTCTGACTGTATCAAAGTACTCTGACTGTATCATGTACTCTGACTGATTATGTACTCTGACTGTATCATGTACTCTGACTGTATCATGTACTCTGACTGTATCATGTACTCTGACTGTATCATGTACTCTGACTGTATCATGTACTCTGACTGTATCATGTACTCTGACGTAATGTCCTGATTATCATGTACTCTGACTGATAAAGTACTCTGACTGTATCATGTACTCTGACTGTATCATGTACTCTGACTGTATCATGTACTCTGACTGTATCATGTACTCTGACTGTATCATGTACTCTGACTGTATCATGTACTCTGACTGTATCATGTACTCTGACTGTATCATGTACTCTGACTGTATCATGTACTCTGACTGTATCAAGTACTCTGACTGTATCATGTACTCTGACTGAAATCATGTACTCTGACAGTATCAAGTACTCTGACTGTATCATGTAACTCTCTGTATCAGTTTGTATCATGTACTCTGACTGTATCAAGTACTCTGACTGTATCACGTTACTCTGACTGTATCATGTACTCTGACTGTATCATGTACTCTGACTGTATATACTCACTGTACAATACTTGATTGTATCATGTACCTGACTGTATCATGTACTCTGACTGTATCATGTACTCTGACTGTATCATGTACTCTGACTGTATCATGTACTCTGACTGTATCAAGTACTCTGACTGTATCATGTACTCTGTATCATGTACTCTGACTGTATCATGTACTCTGACTGTATCATGTACCCCTGTATAAATGTACTCTGACTGTATCATGTACTCTGACTGTATCATGTACTCTGACTGTATCAGTACTCTGACTGTTTTCATTGTACTCTGACTGTATCATGTACTCTGACTGTATCATGTACTCTGACTGATTCATGTACTCTGACTGTAATGTCTACTGTTACTCTGACTGTATCATGTACTCTGACTGTATCATGTACTCTGACTGTATCATGTACTCTGACTGTATCAAGTACTCTGACTGTATCATGTACTCTGACTGTATCATGTACTCTGACTGTATCATGTACTCTGACTGTATCATGTACTCTGACTGTATCATGTACTCTGACTGTATCATGTACTCTGACTGTATCATGTACTGACTGTATAAATGTACTCTGACTGTATCATGTACTCTGACTGTATCAAGTACTCTGACTGTATCAAGTACTCTGACTGTATCCACGTACTCTGACTGTATCAGTACTCTGACTGTATCAATGTACTCTGACTGTATCATGTACTCTGACTGTATCATGTACTCTGACTGTATCATGTACTCTGACTGTATCATGTACTCTGACTTAGAGTACTCTAGATGACAGCTCCTTCACTCTACCCTCTCAAAAGAACAATTATTATTATTATTATTATTATTATTATTATTATTATTATTATTATTATTATTATTATTATTATTATTATTATTATTATTATTATTATTATTATTATTGTCAGTTGTAGTTGTAGTAGTTGTAGTAGTTGTTGTAGCCAGGTTTATAGAGCACATCTTTTGTTGCAGGCTTCATGTCGAGTGTTGTAGAGACTGTCTGTGATGACAGCAGCAGTGACAGCAGCAGTGACAGCAGCAGTGACAGCAGCAGTGACAGCAGCAGTGACAGCAGCAGTGACAGCAGCAGTGACAGCAGCAGTGACAGCAGCAGTAAACAGTAACATAGAGAGAGAAGCCTTGCATAGCAATGCTACCTTGCTTCCAGCACCAACCACCACTACTATCACCACCACCACCAACCACTACTTCCACCACTGCTACCACCACGACTACCACCATCACTACCACCATCGTCACCCCACCACCACCAACAATGGGTGGGAGAGTAACAGTAAGACTGCCGAAGCCACCACACCTCCCACATGATCCTCTCCCACACCTCCCACATAATCCTCTCCCATACGTCACTCTGACGGACACCATGACGCATGTTGACGTCACACATCCCGGCCTAAGGCCTACTTTTACTGGCAAATAATCACCCTCTCCCCCACAGACTCCAACCTAAGCCTATCCTTTCCTGCTGTCAGTAACCTGCCTCCTATTCCATACATTTCCAACATTTACAACACTGATCACCTATTCACCCTATTATAAGCCTATTTTCTCTTCTTAAATTGCAAAGAAAACTCTGCACCCTTGTCTAAATATTGTTTGTCTGGTCCAGACGTCCTCTAGCCTTCCTAAAGCTTTCTTGTTCCACTGCTACAATGTAAATACTTGGTCTAGACGTCCCCTAGCCTTCCTAAAGCTTTCTTGTTCCACTGCTACAATGTAAAATACTGGTCTAGACGTCCCCTAGCCTTCCTAAAGCTTTCTTGTTCCACTGCTACAATGTAAATACTTGGTCTAGACGTCCTCTAGCCTTCCTAAAGCTTTCTTGTTCCACTGCTACAATGTAAATACTTGGTCTAGACGTCCCCTAGCCTTCCTAAAGCTTTCTTGTTCCACTGCTACAATGTAAATACTTGGTCTACACGTCCTCTAGCCTTCCTAAAGCTTTCTTGTTCCACTGCTACAATGTAAATACTTGGTCTAGACGTCCCCTAGCCTTCCTAAAGCTTTCTTGTTCCACTACTACAATGTAAGTACTTGGTCTAGACGTCCCCTAGCCTTCCTAAAGCTTTCTTGTTCCACTACTACAATGTAAGTACTTGGTCTAGACGTCCCATAGCCTTCCTAAAGCTTTCTTGTTCCACTGCTACAATGTAAATACTTGGTCTAGACGTCCTCTAGCCTTCCTAAAGCTTTCTTGTTCCACTGCTACAATGTAAGTACTTGGTCTAGACGTCCCCTAGCCTTCCTAAAGCTTTCTTGTTCCACTGCTACAATGTAAATACTTGGTCTAGACGTCCCCTAGCCTTCCTAAAGCTTTCTTGTTCCACTGCTACAATGTAAATACTTGGTCTAGACGTCTCCTAGCCTTCCTAAAGCTTTCTTGTTCCACTGTTACAATGTAAATACTTGGTCTAGACGTCTCCTAGCCTTCCTAAAGCTTTCTTGTTCCACTGCTACAATGTAAATACTTGGTCTAGACGTTCCCTAGCCTTCCTAAAGCTTTCTTGTTCCACTGCTACAATGTAAATACTTGGTCTAGACGTCTCCTAGCCTTCCTGAAGCTTTCTTGTTCCACTGCTACAATGTAAATACTTGGTCTAGACGTCTCCTAGCCTTCCTAAAGCTTTCTTGTTCCACTGCTACAATGTAAGTACTTGGTCTAGACGTCCCCTAGCCTTCCTAAAGCTTTCTTGTTCCACTGCTACAATGTAAATACTTGGTCTAGACGTCTCCTAGCCTTCCTAAAGCTTTCTTGTTCCACTGCTACAATGTAAATACTTGGTCTACACGTCCCCTAGGCTTATTGTAAACGTATAAAAATATATTTAGATGGATTTGGCTAAATTAAATTACACTTGTTATAATAAGGTTAGGTAAGTTTTCTAAGGTTCTTTTGATACAAAATTATTAATTTTCACATTAACGTAAGTGAAAAAATATATATTTAAATGTATAAGAGAAAATTTTAGAAAGGACTTAATTTTAAATGAGTTCTTGTTAACTGACCAATTTTACCTATTCTGCACGACAGAAGGAGCGTGTGTTAGAGAAGAAAATCACGAAGCGCTAAACTGTGGAGGTAACCATGATCAGGTATACATATACAACACACACACACACACAGCACACACACACCGTTAGTATCAACCGGTGATGAGGCGGGGCCAGGAGCTAGACTCACCCTTCAACCACAAAAAGTGAGTACAAATAGGTAGTAACACACCCACCACACACACACACACACCACACACACACACCCTACACACTCCTACACAACCAACTCTACACACACACACAAACCACACACACCCACATACACATACACACACACAAACAACAACACTTCACACAAACACAACACTTACACAACAAACACACACACTACATACACACATAACAACACCACACACACATACACACACACATCACACACACAACACCACACACTCACACACACACACACACACACACACAACTCACACACACACCACACAACAACACACACACCACACACACACACACACACAACACACACACACACACACACACACACCACACATTAACCAGAATCTTCAACACATCCCTTGAAACTGGACAACTACCTAAGGTATGGAAGACGGCAAATGTAGTCCCCATTTTTAAGAAAGGAGACAGACACGAGGCACTAACTATAGACCAGTGTCACTGACGTGTATAGTATACAGAGTCATGGAGAAGATTATCAGGAGGAGAGTGATGGAGCATCTGGAAAGGAATGTACTTATAAACGACAACCAGCACGCTTTCAGGGAAGGAAAATCCTGTGTCTCAAGCCTACTGGAGTTCCATGGCAAGGTGACAGGGAAGGGCATTGCAATGGATCAGAGAATACCTGACAGGGAGGCAACAACGAGTCATGGTACGTGGGCGCCTGTGACAAGCGGGGTCCCACAGGGGTCAATCCTAGGACCAGTGTTATTCTTGGTATATGTGAACGACATGATGGTAGGAATAGACTCAGAAGTGTCCCTGTTTGCAGATGATGTGAAGTTAATGAGGAGAATTAAATCCGGTGAGGACCAGACAGGTCTACAAAGAGACCTGGACAGGCTACAAGCCTGGTCCAGCAACTGGCTCCTCGAATTTAAACCCGCCAAATGCAAAGTCATGAAGATAGGGGGAAGGGCAAAGAAGACCTCAGACAGGGTATAGGCTAGGAGGCCAAAGACTGCAAACCTCACTGAGTATAACACCGAACACATCTCCTGAAGCACACGTCAACCAGATAAGTGCTGCAGCATATGGGCGCCTGGCAAACCTGAGAATAGCGTTCCGGTACCTCAGTAAGGAATCGTTCAAGACTCTGTACACTGTGTACGTCAGGCCCATACTGGAGTATGCAGCACCAGTTTGGAACCCACAGAGACAGGATGTTCCAGAGATGGGACACAGCAACAAGGGGACACAGCAACAAGGGGACACCGCAACATGGCGACACAGCAACAAGGGGACACAGCAACAAGGGGACACAGTAACAAGGGGACACATCAACACGGGGACACAGGAACAAGGGGACACAGCAACAAGGGGACACAGCAACAAGGGGACACAGCAGCAAGGGGACACAGCAACAAGGGGACACAGCAACAAGGCGACACAGCAACAAGGGGACACAGCAACAAGGGGACACAGTAACAAAGGGACACAGCAACAAGGGGACACAGCAACAAGGGGACACAGCAACAAGGGGACACAGCAACAAGGGGACACAGCAACAAGGCGACACAGCAACAAGGGGACACAGCAACAAGGGGACACAGCAACAAGGGGACACAGTTGGAAGATGAAGACACAGATGAATCACAGTGATGTTAGGAAGTATTCTTCAGTCACAGAGTTGTCAGGAAGTGGAATAGTCTGGGTAGTGATGTAGTGAGGCAGGATCCTGCCCGCGTGAAGACGCAGGCCAGGAGCTATGAATCGACCCCTGCAACCAAAAACAGGTGAGTACACACGTACACACACGTTAATAATTTCTTCATTAATTACCTAGAATGAGATATAACAGTCTCTCTCTCTCCACTCATCTCTCATCTCTCTCTCACTAGGGTTATAGT
The DNA here is from genome assembly GCF_026875155.1 of Cherax quadricarinatus. NCBI lineage: Eukaryota > Metazoa > Arthropoda > Malacostraca > Decapoda > Parastacidae > Cherax > Cherax quadricarinatus. Next base: position 22,811,241 of record NC_069489.1, on the reverse strand, counting down.
GCGGGTTTACTATCAGATAGGCTTGAAACCTGGACTCAGTCAGTGGAGTAATATTACAGGTTGGAGTGGAGGTGAAAGAGGAACTCCATCGTCTGGTGGAGGAGGATATACGGCGCTTCCAGCAGAGGTGGGCACCGTGCCCAGGGTACCACAAACGCTACTGCCCCAGCTTCTACTGCTACCCAGGTCAGTCAAACTTGACACCTGGGTGGTTGTGTCTGACTACATGGGAGTATGTGGGAGCGTGTGGGTGTGACTGACAGTACATGGGAGTATGTGGGAGTGTGTGGGTGTGTCTGACTACATGGGAGTATGTGGGAGTGTGTGGGGGTGTCTGACTACATGGGAGTATGTGGGAGTGTGTGGTGTGACTGGCAGTACATGGGAGTATGTGGGAGTGTGTGGGTGTGTCTGACTATATGTGAGTATGTGGGAGTGTGTGGGTGCGCCTGACAGTACATGGGAGTAGGTGGGAGTGTGTGGGGGTGTCTAACAGTACATGGGAGTATGTGGGAGTGTGTGGGGGTGTCTGACAGTACATGGGAGTATGTGGTAGTGTGTGGGTATTTGTCTACTTGGTAGTACATGGGAGTACATGGGTCTACTTGGTAGTACATGGGAGTACATGGGTCTACTTGATAGTACATGGGAGTACATGGGTCTACTTGGTAGTACATTTGTCTACTTGGTAGTACATGGGAGTACATGGGTCTGCTTGGTAGTACATGGGAGTACATGGGTCTACTTGGTAGTACATGGGAGTACATAGGTCTACTTAGTAGTGCATGGTAGTACATGGGTCTACTTGGTAGTACATGGAGTACATGGGTCTACTTGGTAGTACTGTGAGTACATAGGTCTACTTAGTAGTGCTGGTAGTCACATGGGTCACTGGTGTATGTGACATGGTCTACATGGTATGTAGGTGCTGGTAGTACATGGTCTAGTACTTGGTAGTACATGGGAGTAGTGGGTTCTACTTACAGTAGTGAGGTAGTACTGTGGTGGGTACTACATAGTAGTACATGGGGTACATGGGTCATACATGGTAGTACATGGGAGTACTGGGTGTATTGGTACTACAAGTGTAGTACATTGGGAGTACTATGTAATACAAGGTGTATAAGGTAGTGGTCAAGTAGTACATGGTAGTACAAGGTAGTACATGGTGGTGCAAGGTAGTACATGGTAGTACAAGGTAGTACATGGTGGTGCAAGGTAGTACATGGTAGTACATGGTAGTACATGGTAGTACAAGGTAGTACATGGTAGTACATGGTAGTACATGGTAGTACATGGTAGTACAAGGTAGTACATAGGTAGTACATGGGGTAGCAGGGTAGTCTTGGTAGTACAGGTAGTACATGGTGGTAGTAGTACTGGTAGTACATGGTCGTACTGGTAGTACATGGTAGTACAAGGAGTACATGGTAGTACAAGTAAGATACATGGTAGTACATGGTAGTACAGGTAGTACATGGTGTAGCAGGTAGTACATGGTAGTACAGGTAGTACATGGTGGTGCAAGGTAGTACATGGTAGTACATGGTAGTACATGGTAGTACAAGGTAGTACATGGTGGTGCAAGGTAGTACATGGTAGTACATGGTAGTACAAGGTACTACATGGTAGTACAAGGTAGTACATGGTGGTGCAAGGTAGTACATGGTAGTACAAGGTAGTACATGGTGGTGCAAGGTAGTACATGTGTCTGGTGACAAGGTAGTACAATGTGTGAAGTAACATGGTAGTACAAGGTAGTACATGGTAGTACATGGTAGTACAAGGTAGTACATGGTAGTACAATGGTAGTACATGGTAGTACATGGTAGTACAAGGTAGTACATGGTAGTACAAGGTAGTCATGGGTATGTTCAAGGTGTATGTGTCAAGGTAGTAGGGTATCACAGGTAGTACATGGTAGTACATGGTAGTACATGGTAGTGCAAGGTAGTACATGGTAGTACAAGGTAGTACATGGTAGTACATGGTAGTGCAAGGTAGTACATGGTAGTAGGTAGTGTACATGTAGTGCATGTAGTACATGGTAAAGAACAAGGTTAAGGTACATGGTGTCAAGTACATGGTAGTACAAGGGGTCAGGTAGTCATGGTTAGTACATGGTAGTACAGGTAGTACATGGTAGTATCATGTGGTAGTACAGGTAGTATGCATGGTAGTACATTTAGTACATGGATAATGATACAAGTTACATGGTAGTACAAGGTAGTACATGGAAAGTTAGGCAAGGTTAAGTAACATGGTAGTACAAGGTAGTACATAGTCAGGTAGTACATGGTAGTACAAGGTAGTACATGGTAGTACAAGGTAGTACAGGTAGTACATTGTAGTACGTGGTAGTACATGGTAGTACAAGGTAGTACAGAGACAATATCATGGTTAAGTACATGGTAGTACAGTATACATGGAGTAAGGTAGTACATGTGTAATGAAGTACAGGTATACAGGTAGTACATGGTAGTACATGTAGTACATGGTAGTACATGGTAAGCATGCATTATGGTAGTACAAGGTAGTACATGGTAGTACAAGGTAGTACATGGTAGTACATTGTAGTACATGGTAGTACATGGTAGTACAAGGTAGTACATGGTAATGCAAGATAGTACAAGATAGTACATGGTAGTACATGGTAATGAAACGTAGTACATAGTAGTACAATGTAGTACAGGTAGTACATGGTATACATGGATAGTACAAGGTAGTACATGGTAGTAGACAAGGTAGTACATGGTAGTACAATGGTAGTTACTAGGTAGTACATGGTAGTACAAGGTAGTATAGGTATATTGTAGACAGGTAGTACATGGTAGTACAAGGTAGTACAGGTAGTCATGGTAGTACAAGGTAGTACTAGGTAGTACATGGTAGTACAAGGTAGTACAAGGTAGTACATGGTAGTACAAGGTAGTACTAGGTAGTACATGGTAGTACAAGGTAGTACAAGGTAGTACATGGTAGTACAAGGTAGTACTAGGTAGTACATGGTAGTACAAGGTAGTATAGTAATAGGTAGTACATGGTAGTACAAGGTAGTACTAGGTAGTACATGGTAGTACAAGGTAGTACTAGGTAGTACATGGTAGTGCAAGGTAGTACAAGGTAGTACATGGTAGTACAAGGTAGTACAGTGTAATGTAGTACAAGGTAGTACATGGTAGTACAGGTAGTACATGGTAGTACCAAGGTTAGTACAAGGTAGTACAGGTACGTAGCAGTGTACATGGTATACAAGGTAGTACATGGTAGTACATGGTAGTACAAGGTAGTACAAGGTAGTCAGGTATACAAGGTAGTACATGGTAGTACAAGGTATACAGATGTAATTGGGTAGTACAAGGTAGTACAAGAGTACAGTAGTACATGGTAGTACAAGGTAGTACATGGTAGTACAAGGTAGTACAAGGTAGTACATGGTAGTACATGGTAGTACAAGGTAGTACAAGGTAGTACATGGTAGTACTAGGTAGTACAAGGTAGTACATGGTAGTACAAGGTAGTACAAGGTAGTACAAGGTAGTACATGGTAGTACAGTAGTACAAGGTGTCTAGGATGTCAAGGTAGTACATGGTAGTACAAGGTAGTACAAGGTAGTACAAGGTAGTAAAATGGTAGTACAATGGTAGTACAAGGTGTACTGGAGTACATGGTAGTACAAGGTAGTACAAGGTAGTACATGGTAGTACACAGGTAGTACAAGGTAGTAACATAGTAGTACAAGGTAGTACTAAGGTAGTACATGGTAGTACAAGGTAGTACAAGGTAGTACATGGTAGTACAAGGTAGTACAAGGTAGTACAAGGTAGTACAAGGTAGTACATGGTAGTACAAGGTAGTACAAGGTAGTACATGATAGTACAAGGTAGTACATGGTAGTACAAGGTAGTACATGGTAGTACAAGGTAGTACATGGTAGTACATGGTAGTACAAAGGTAGTACATGTAGTAAGTAGTACATGGTATAAAGTTCAAGGTAGTACATGGTAGTACATGGTAGTACAAGGTAGTACATGGTAGTACAAGGTAGTACATGGTAGTACAAGGTAGTACATGGTAGTACAAGGTACTACATGGTAGTACAAGGTAGTACATGGGAGTACATTATAGTTCAAGGTAGTACAAAGTACCAATAAATATGTTAGAGTGGTCTTCAATAAACACTGAGTTAACCTTCCACAGGTGATAACATCAGATGGTGTACAAGTACTGCCTCACCCCGCGTCAGTGTCGCCTCCAGGAGACATCAAACTAACGCACTCCAGTGCTAAGAGACGCAGGACTCACCCTCCTGCGTCACCCTCACTCCTGCAGGACTCTAAGAAGACTCCGGAGGTCATACAGTCAACACGAGATCCTTCCAGTAATTCACTGACTCCTGCGTCACTCTCAGTCCTGCAGGACTCTAAGAGGACTTCGGAGGTCTTACAGTCAACAAGAGATCCTTCCAGTAATTCACTGACTCCTGCGTCACTCTCAGTCCTGCAGGACTCTAAGAGGACTTCGGAGGTCTTACAGTCGACAACAAACTTCTCCAGCAACACCGCTCAGCCTCTGACGAAGATCGCCAGACTAGGAAATGAAGATCGAAGTCATTCTTCGGTTGGTGATGATTCTTGTTCAGCGGCTTCCGGTACCAAAGGCTTGGGTGCTAGAGTTTGTGGCGAGAAAGGGTATGAAGAATTCATAAATGACAGTTCCTCCTCCAGCAGGAGCAACATGAATCCTCTTACGAAGGTCACGAGACATCGAAGTGGCGCTTCAGGTGCTGAGGATCCTCCTTCAGCGACCTCCGGTGAATTAAAATCCATAGTTTCCAGCGGGAAAGACCACTCGAAGTCCAACACACACGCTGACTCCAGCGAGACGCCAGCCTCCAGCAATGGCTGCGGTGGGAGCCATGAAGGCAACATGGATGTCCTTACCTGCGGAAGACCCAGGGAAAGTGACATCGCCAGCACTACAAGTCCAACACCCTCAGGAGAGCTTCTATCCTCCGCTACTTCGACATTATCTCCCTCAGAGGATGGGACCTTCTCGGACTTGTCTCCCAGTGACTCCGCAACACCCAAGTCTTCTTCAGGTGTGTCTTCGGCAGAATCGACGCCCACGGAAGACGAACCACAGTCACTTTCGTCTGGTCAGACCATTAGGGCGCCGCCCCTGGGCGCCAAGAGACGCCAAGACTTCAAAACACGGAGACCAAGACCCACAGAGACTCCCAGGAGACATCTACGGTTATGAGGTCTTCCTATCTAGTGTTCTCTTGAGTTATCTGTCTTTGTGTGTATGTCACAGCTCCTGGCCCCGCCTCTTCACTGGTCACTACTAGGTCCTCTCTCTCCCTGTACCATGAGCTTTATCATACCTCTTCTTAAAGCTATGTATAGTTCCTGCCTCCACCACATCACTTCCCAGACAATTCCACTTCCTGACAACTCTATGGCTGAAGAAATACTTCCTAACATCTCTGTGATTCATCTGTTGTTGCTGTGTCACATCTCTGGAACATTCTGTCCCCGTACGTGTGTGTACTCACCTAATTGTGGTTGCAGGGGTCGATTCATAGCTCTTGGCTCCGCCTCTTCATTGGTCGACATTAACTGAAACAAAATGAAGAATGCTGAAACACGTTGAAGCAAGGTGAAGTAAGCTGAAACAATCGGAAACATATGATGAAACACGGGAAAATAATCAGGAAAAAACTGAGACAAGATGAAACAATAATAAAAATATAAAAAATATCTGTAAAATAAAAAAAAATATTTCATTTTCGAATTTTCTATCTGGAAGGTCGACTTAATAAATTCCCAAAACATTATTTCTAATTATTTTAGCTTCTGTGTCTCTCATTCATCAGTTCTTCTTATAACAAAGTTCTTGCCATAACATTTTTACTATCTAAATTATCGTACAACGTTTAATTACGACAATTAAGCCAAAATTAACTCGTAAACTGAAGAGGAGAGGACGCTGCCTGGCCGCCATCTTGTTTTGCATTTCCTCGACTTTATTTTTTCACAGTGACACAACACAGTGACACAACAACAGTGACACAACACACAGTGACCACCAACACCAGTGACACAACACACAGTAGTAACAACACAGTGACACAACAACAGTGAACACCAACACACAGTGTAACAACACAGTGACACAACACACAGTGTAACAACACAGTGACACAACACACAGTGTAACAACACAGTGACACAACACACAGTGGACACAACACAACAGTGTAACAAACAGTGACAACAACACAGAGTGAAACAACACAGTGACACAACACACAGTGACACAACACACAGTGTAACAACACAGTGACACAACACACAGTGTAACAACACAGTGACACAACACAGTGACACAACACACAGTGTAACAACACAGTGACACAACACAGATGACACAACACACAGTGACACAATACACAGTGACACAACACAGTGACACAACACAGTGACACAACACACAGTGTAACAACACAGTGACACAACACAGTGACACAACACACAGTGTAACAACACAGTGACACAACACAGTGACACAACACACAGTGTAACAACACAGTGACACAACACACAGTGTAACAACACAGTGACACAACACACAGTGACACAACACAGTGACACAACACAGTGACACAACACAGTGACACAACACACAGTGTAACAACACAGTGACACAACACAGAGTGACACAACACAGTGACACAACACAGTAACACAACACAGTGACACAACACAGTGACACAACACAGTAACACAACACAGTGACACAACACAGTAACACAACACAGTGACACAACACAGTGACACAACACAGTGACACAACACGATTGAACACAACACAGTGACACATCCAGTAACACAACACAGTAACACAACACAGGTGACACACACAGTTACAACAACACGAGTAACAAACAGCAGTGACACAACACAGTGACACAACACAGTAACACAACACAGTAACACAACACAAGTGACACAACACAGAGACACAACACAGTGACACAACACAGTAACACAACACCAGTGACACAACACAGTAACACAACACAGTAACAACAACACAGTATACACAACACAGTGACACAACACAGTGACACAACAAGGAACAGTGACACAACACAGTGGACACAACACAGTAACACAACACAGTAACGACAACACAGTGACACAACACAGTGACACAACACAGTGACACAACACAGTGACACAACACAGTGACACAACACACAGTGACACAACACAGTAACACAACACAGTAACACAACACAGTAACACAACACAGTGACACAACACAGTAACACAACACAGTGACAACAACACAGTGACATCAGTGATCACACAGTGACACAACACAGTAACGACAACACACAGTTACACAACACAGTAACACAACACAGTAACACAACACAGTGACACAACCCATGACACCAACACACAGTGACACAACACAGAGACACAACACATAACACATCACAGTAACACCAACACAGTGACACAACACAGTGACCACCACACCAGTGACACAGACACATTGACACAACACAGTAACACAACACACAGTGACACAACACACAGTGACACAACACAGGACAACAACACATACAGTGACACAACACAGTGACACAACACAGTTACACAAACACAGTGACACTAACACAAACAGTGACACAACACATGACACAAACACAGTAACTCAACACAGTAAACAACACACAGTGACACAACACAGAAACACAAACATCAGTGGACAACAACACAACAGTAAACAACACAGTAACACAACACAGTGAATCAACACAGTGACACAACACAGTGACACAACACAGTGTAACAACACAGTGACACAACACAGTGACACAACACAGTGACACAACACAGTGACACAACACAGTGTAACAACACAGTGGACACAACACTGTATACACAAACACAGTAACACAACACAAGTGGACACAACATAGTGACACAACACAGTGTATACAACACAGTGACACAACACAGTTAACAACACAGTGACAACAACCACAGTGTATCAACACAGTGACACAACACAGTTGTAACAACACAGTGACCAACACCGGTAACACAACACAGTAACACAACACAGTAACACAACACAGTAACACAACACAGTGACACAAAACAGTACCCAACACAACAGTGACACAACACAGTGACACCACACAGTACCACAAACAGTAACACAACACAGTAGATCACAACACAGTGAACACAACACAGTGACACAAACACATTGTAAAAACACAGAGACAAACACGTTGTAACAACACAGTAACACAACACCGTGTAACAACGACAGTAAACACAACACAGTGACACAACACAGTGACACACACAGTGCACAACACATGACACAACACAGTGACACAACACAGTGACTCACAACACAGTGATACAACATCAGTGTAACAACACAGTGACTCAACACAGTGTAACAACACAGTGACACACACAAATGTGACACCAACACACAGTGTAAAACAACAGTGACACAACACAGTGTAACAACACAGTGACACAACACAGTGTAACAACACAGTGACACAACACACAGTGTAACAACACAGTGACACAACACACAGTGTAACAACACAGTGACACAACACATTTAACAACACAGTGACACAACACAGTGTACAACACAGTGACACAACACAGTGTAACAACACAGTAACACAACACAGTGTAACAACACAGTAACACAACACAGTGACACAACACAGTGACACAACACAGTGACACAACACACAGTGTAACAACACAGTGACACAACACAGTGTAACAACACAGTGACACAACACAGTGTAACAACACAGTGACACAACACAGTGTCACAACACAGTGACACAACACACAGTGTAACAACACAGTGACACAACACAGTGTAACAACACAGTGACACAACACAGTGTAACAACACAGTGACACAACACACAGTGTAACAACACAGTGACACAACACAGTGTAACAACACAGTGACACAACACAGTGTAACAACACAGTGACACAACACAGTGTAACAACACAGTGACACAACACAGTGACACAACACAGTGACACAACACAGTGTAACAACACAGTGACACAACACACAGTGTAACAACACAGTGACACAACACAGTGACACAACACAGTGACACAACACAGTGACACAACACAGTGACACAACACACAGTGTAACAACACACAGTGACACAACACACAGTGTAACAACACACAGTGACACAACACACAGTGTAACAACACACAGTGACACAACACAGTGACACAACACACAGTGTAACAACACACAGTGACACAACACACAGTGTAACAACACACAGTGACACAACACACAGTGTAACAACACACAGTGACACAACACAGTGTGACACAACACACAGTGTAACAACACACAGTGACACAACACAGTGTAACAACACAGTGACACAACACACAGTGTAACAACACAGTGACACAACACAGTGTAACAACACAGTGACACAACACAGTGTAACAACACAGTGACACAACGCAGTGTAACAACACAGTGACACAACACAGTGTAACAACACAGTGACACAACACAGTAACACAACACAGTGTAACAACACAGTGACACAACACAAGTAACACAACCACAGTGGTAACAACACATTGACACAACACAGTAAACACAACACAGTGTAACAAACACAGTGACACAACACAGTGTAACAACGGCACAGTAAACCCCACACAGTAACACAACACAGTGTAACAACACAGTGACACAACACAGTGTAACAACACAGTAACACAACACAGTAACACAACACAGTGTAACAACACAGTAGACTCAACCAAAGTGTTAACAACACAGCGACACAACACAGAGGTAACAACACAGTGACACAACACAGTGACACAACACACAGTGTAACAACACAGTGACACAACACAGTGACACAACACAGTAACACAACACAGTGTAACAACACAGTGACACAACACAGTAACACAACACAGTGTAACAACACAGTGACACAACACAGTGTAACAACACAGTGACACAACACAGTGTAACAACACAGTGACACAACACAGTGACACAACACACAGTGTAACAACACAGTGACACAACACAGTGACACAAACACAGTAACACATCCCCAGTGGTAACAACACCAGTTACACAACACAGCAGAAAAACACAACACAGTGTAACAACACAGTTGACACAACACAGCGACACAACACACAGTGTAACAACACAGTGACACAACACAGTGACACAACACAGTAACACAACACAGTGTAACAACACAGTGACACAACACAGTAACACAACACAGTGTAACAACACAGTGACACAACACAGTAACACAACACAGTAACACAACACATGTAACAACTCAGTAACAACACAGTGACACAACACAGTACACAACCAACACAGTGGTAACAACACACAGTGACACAACACACAGTGTAACATCACAGCATGACACAACACACCACTGTGTAACAACACACAGTGCACAACACAGTGTAACACACAGTGACACAACACAGTGTAACAACACAGTTGACACAACACAGTGATCACAACACACAGTGGTAACACACACAGTGACACAACACACATGTGTAACAACAACTACCGTGACACAACACTGTGACACAACACACAGTGTAAACCAACACACAGTGACACAACACAGTGACACAACACACAGTGTAACAACACACAGTGACACAACACAGTGACACAACACACAGTGTAACAACACACAGTGACACAACACACAGTGTAACAACACACAGTGACACACTAACATCAGGACACAACACACAGTTAACAACACAGTGACACAACACACAGTGTAACGAACACATTAGACACAACACAGTGACACAACACACCAGTGTAACAACACACATACTACACCACACAGTGTACAACCACCACCAGTGACACAACACATGTGACAACAACACACAGTGTAAACAACACAGTGAACAACACACATGTAACAACACCAGTGACACAAACACAGTGACCACAACACACAGTGTAAACAAACACAGTGACACAACACAGTGACACAACACACAGTGACAACAACACAGTTGACACAACACACAGTGACACAATCACAGTGACTCAACACCACAGTGTAACAACAACAGGGACACAACACAGTGACACAACACACAGTGACACAACACTTTGACACAACACACAGTGTAACAACAAACAAGTGACACAACACAGTGACCACAACCACACAGTGTAACAACACACGTGGACACAACACAGTGACACAACACACAGTGACAACACACACATTGGCAAAAACAAAAGTGACACAACACACAGTGACACAACACACAGTGGTAACAACAACACAGTGACACAACACAGTGACACAACACACAGTGTAACAACACACGGGGGTGACACGAACACACAGTGTAACAACAACACACAGTTGACACAACACTGTGAACACCACAACACAGTGTAAAAACACACAGTGACACAACACACAGTGGTAACAACACACAGTGACACAACACACAGTGTAACATCACACATTGACACAACACACAGGGGGGGGGGGTAGTAACAACACACAGTGACACAACACACAGTGTAACAACTACACAGTGACACAACCACCACAGTGTAACAACACACAGTGACACAACCCACACAGTGTACACAAACACACAGTGACACAACAACACAGTGTAATCAACACACAGAGAACAACACATACGGTGTTTTTTCCTTTCCTCTTGATTGACGAGGAGATGGACCTCCTTCCTGTCATCTTCACCTCCTGGTCTCTCTCTCTCTCTCTCACTCTCTCGTCTTCTCTCAGTCTCCTCTCCTCTCTCTCTCTCTCTCTCACTATCGTCCTTATAACTCTATGAGCAGTAGAGTAGTATGGTCAGTAGTGTAGAATGGTCATAGTGTAGTAGAGGTCGGTAGTGTAGTAATGGGTCATTAGTGTAGTATGGTCCAGTAGTGTATATGGTCAGTATTGTAAGTATGGGCAGTAGTGTAGTATTGTTCCAGTAATGTAGTATGGTCAGTAGTGTAGAAGGTCAGTAGTGTATATGGTCAGTAGTTGTAAGTATGGTCAGGAGTTTTGTAGTATGGTCCATAGTGTAGTTGGTCAGTATTGTAGTATGGTCAGTAGTGTAGTATGGTCAGTAGTGTATTATGGTCAGTAGTGTAGCATGGTTCAAGTAGTGTAGTATGGTCAGTAGTGTAGTATGGTCCAGTAGTGTATGTATGGTCATTATTGTAGTATGGTCAGTAGTGTAGTATGGTCGGTAGTGTATATGGTCATAGTGTCGTATGGTCAGTAGAGTAGTATGGTCGGTATTGTAGTAATGGTCAGTAGTGTAGTATGGTCCTAGTGTACATGCGGTAAGTGTAGTATGGTCAGTAAGTGTATATGGTCAAGTAAGTGTGTATGGTCAGTAGGTAGTATGGTCAGTAGTGTAGTATGGTCAGTAGTGAGTATGTCCAGTAGTGTCGTATGGTCAGTATTGTAGTATGGTCGGTAGTGTAGTATGGTCAGTAAGGTGTAGTATGTCAGTAGTGTAGTATGTCAGTAGTGTAGATGGTCAGTATGTAGTATGGTCAGTAGTGTATTATGTCATAGTGTAGTAATGTCATAGTTGTAGTATGTCAGTAAGTGTAGTAATGGTCAGTAGTGTAGTAATGGTCATTTAGTGTATTAGGTCGGTAGTGTGTATGGTCATTAGTGTAGTATGGTCAGCGTAGTGTAGTAATGGTCAGTAGTGTAGTAGGTCAGTAGGTGGTAGTATGGTCAGTAGTGCAGTATGGTCAGTAGTGTAGTATGCGTCAGTAGTGTAGTAGGTCAGTAGTGTATATGGTCAGAAGTGTAGTATGGTTCCCCCCGGTAGTGTAGTATGGTCCAGTAGTGTAGTATAGGTCAGTAGTGTAAGTAGGTCCGGTAGAGTAGTATGGTCAGTAGTGTAGTATGGTTCAGTAGTGTATTATGGTCAGGAGTGGTAGTAATGGTCATAGTGTAGTATGGACATAGTGATGTATGGACAGTAGTGTAGTATGGTCATAGTGTAGTAGGGTCAGGTAGTGGTGTAGTCATTAGTTAAGTATGAGTCAATAGTGTAGTATGGTCCAAGTAGGTGTAGTATGGTCAGTAGTGTAGTATGGACAGTAGTGAGTATGGTCATAAGTGTAGTATGGTCATAGTGTATATGGTCAGTAGTGTAGTATGGTCCAGTAGTGTAGTTGTCGGTAGTGTAGTATGGGTCAGTAGTGTAGTTATGTCGGTAGTGGTAGTATGGTCAGTATGTAGTAATGGTCAGTAGAGTAGTATGGTCAGTAGTGTAGTATGGTCGGTAGTGTACAGTAACACAACACAGTAACACACACAGTGACACAACACATAACACAACACAGTGACACAACACACAGAGACACAACACAGTGACACAACACAACAGTGACGACAACACATAAACCAACACAGTTAACACAACACGTAGTGCACAACACAGTGACACACAACACAGATACACAACACAGAGACACAACACACAGTGACACAACACAGTGACACAACACAGTGACACAACACAGTGACACAACACAGTGACACAACACAGTGACACAACACAGTGACACAACACACAGTGACACAACACTGTGACACAACACAGTGACCACAACACAGAGTACACAACACAAGAGACACAAACACAGTGACACAACACAGTGACACAACACAGTGACACAACACAGTGACACAACACAGTAACACAACACAGTGACACAACACAGTGCCACAGACACAGAGACACAACACACTAGTAGACTACAACACAGTAAACACAACACAGTGCCACAACACAGTGAACACAACACAGAGACACACACACATTGACACAACACAGTGACACAACACAGTAACACAACACAGGTGACACAACACAGAGACAACAACACACAGTGACACAACACAGTAACCAACAAGTGACAAACAACACAGAGAACACACACACAGTGACGACTAACACAGTAACACAACACAGTGAACACAACACAGAGAACACAACACACAGTGACAACAAACACAGTATACACAACACAGTGGTGACACAAACACAGGAGACAACAACACACAGTGACACAACACCAGTAACACAACACAGTGACTCAACACAGAGACACAACACACAGTGACCACAACACAGTTACCTCAACACAGGTAACACAACACAGTGACACAACAACAGGACACAACACAGAGACATCTCAAACACAGTGACACGAACACAGTGACACAACGACACAGTGACCACAACACAGTAACACAACACATGACACAACACACAGTGGACACACCACAGGTAACACAACACATGACACACACAGTGACACAACACACAGTGAACCACAAACACAGTGACACATCACAGTGACACAACACACAGTGACCACAACACAGTGACACAAACACGTGACACAACACAGTGAACAGACACAGTGACACAACACATGACTCAACACACATTGTTTGACACAACACAGTGAACAACACATTGACAGCAACACACAGTGACACAACACAGTGACACAACACAGTGACACAACACAGTGACACAACACCAGTAACACAACACAGTGACACCAACACACAGTGACACAACACAGTAAACACAAAACACAGTGGACAACAACACAGTGACACAACACAGTAACACAACGACAGTTAACACACAAACAGTGACACAACACACAGTGACACAACACAGTAACCACAACACACAGGACACAACACAGTGACACAACACATAACACAACTCTAGTGACACAATACAGCAACACCAACACAGTGACACAACACAGGTGACACAACACACAGTGACACAACACAGTAAACACAACACAGTGACACTACACACAGGTAACACACAGCAGTGACACAACACAGTGACACAACACACAGTGACACAACCAGTGACACAATCACAGTGCACAACACAAGCGACACAAACAGTAAAAACAACACAGTGACATCAACCACATTGACACAACAAGTGACACAACAAAGTGACACAAACACAGTAACACAACACAGTGACACAACACAGTGACACAACACAGTGACACAACACAGTGACACAACACAGTAACACAACACAGTGACACAACACACAGTAACACAACACAGTGACACAACACAGTGACACAACACAGGACACAACACAGTTGACACAACACAGTGACACAACACAGTGACACAACACAGTAACACAACACATAGTGACACAACACAGTAACACAACACAGTGACACAACACAGTGACACAACACAGTGACACAACACAGTGACACAACACACAGTGACACAACACAGTAACACAACACAGTGACACAACACACAGTAACACAACACAGTGACACAACACAGTGACACAACACAGTGACACAACACAGTGACACAACACACAGTGACACAACAACAGTGACACAACACAGAGTGACACAACACACAGTGGACACAACAAGTGACACAACACACATTGACACAACACAGTGACACAACTCACAGTGACACACACAGTGTACAACAACACAGTGACACAACACAGTGACACAACACAGTGACAACCACACACAGTGACACAACACAGTGACACAACACAGTGACACAACACACAGTGACACAACACAGAGACACAACACAGTGACACAACACAGTGACACAACACACAGTGACACAACACAGTGACACACCACTGACACACAACACAGGACACACACAGTGACACAAACCACAGTGACGACAACACAGTGACACAACACAGTGACACAACACAGTGACACAACACACAGTGACACAACACAGTGACACAACACAGTGACACAACACAGTGACACAACACAGTGACACAACACAGTGACACAACACAGTGACACAACACAGTGACACAACACAGTGACACAACACACAGTGACACAACACAGTGACACAACACAGTGACCACAGAAAACACAGTGGACACAACACAGTGACACAACACAGACACAACACAGTGACCCAAAACACCAGTGACACAAAGACATTGACACAACACACAGAGACACAACATAGTCGACACAACACAGAGTACACAAACACATTGACACAACACAGTGACACAACACACAGTGACACAACACAGTGACACAACACAGTGACACAACACAGTGACACAACACACAGTGACACAACACAGTGACACAACACACAGTGACACAACACAGTGACACATGACACAGTGACACGGGGGCGAACACAGTGACACAACAGCACAGTGACAGCACAACACATGACACACCACACAGTGACACAACACAGATACACAACACAGTGACACAACACAGTGACACAACACACAGTGACACAACACAGTGACACAACACAGTGACACAACACACAGTGACACAACACAGTGACACAACACAGTGACACAACACAGCCAGTGACACAACACACAGTGACCCACAACACCGTGAACACAGAAAACACAGTGGACACAACCCTAGTGACACAACACACAGTGACACAACACAGTGACACAACACAGTGACACAACACACAGTGACACAACACAGTGACACAACACAGTGACACAACACAGTGACACAACACAGTGACACAACACAGTGACACAACACAGTGACACAACACAGTGACACAACACAGTAACACAACACAGTGACACAACACAGTAACACAACACAGTGACACAACACAGTGACACAACACAGTGACACAACACAGTGACACAACACAGTGACACAACACAGTAACACAACACAGTGACACAACACAGTAACACAACACAGTGACACAACACAGTAACACAACACAGTGACACAACACAGTGACACAACACAGTAACACAACACAGTAACACAACACACAGTGACACAACACAGTGACACAACACAGTAACACAACACAGTGACACAACACAGTACACTAACACAGTGAATCACAACACAGAAACACAACACCGTGTACACAACACAGTGACAAACACAGTGACACAACACAGTGACACAACACAGTGACACAACACACAGTGACACAACACAGTGACACAACACAGTGACACAACACACAGTGACACAACACAGTGACACAAATACAGTGACACAACACAGTGGACACAACACAAGTGACACAATTAACACAGTGACACAACACAGTGACACAACACAGTGACACAACCACAGTGACACAACAACAGTACACAACTACAGTGACACAACACAGGTAACCAACACAGTGACACAACACAGTAACACAACACAGTGACACAACACAGTGACACAACACAGTGACACAACACAGTGACACAACACAGTGACACAACACAGTGACAACAACACAGTACACAACACAGTAAACACAACACAGTGAAACAACACAGTACAGAACCACAGTAACACAACACAGTGACACAACACAGTGACACAACACAGTGACACAACACACAGTGACACAACACAGTGACACAACACACAGTGACACAACACACAGTGACACAACACACATTGACACAACACAGTGACACAGACACAGTGACCCAACACAGTGACCAACACAGTGACCACAAGCTACACATGACACAACACAGTGACACAACACAGTGACACAACACAGTGACACAACACAGTGACACAACACAGTGACACAACACAGTGACACAACACAGTGACACAACACAGTGACACAACACAGTGACACAACACACAGTGACACAACACAGTGGAAACAACACATGACACAACACAGTGACACAACACATGACACAACACAGTGACACAACAACAGTGGACGACAACACAGTGACACAACACAGTGACACAACAACAGTGACACAACACATGAACACAACACACAGTGACACAACTCAGTGACACAACACAGTGACACAAACACAGTAACACAACACATTGAAACAACACAATTGACCACAACACAGTACACAACACAGTGACACAACACAGTTGACACAACACAGTGAACACAAGACACACAGTGACACAACACAGTGACACAAACACAGTGACACAACACAGTGACACAACACAGTGTACACAACACAGTGACACAAACACAGTTACACGACACAGTACACAACACGTAACACAACACAGTGACACAACACAGTGCACAACACACAGTGACACAACACATGACACAAACACAGTTGACACAAACACGTGACACAACACCAGTGACACAACACACAGTGACCAACACAGTGAAACAACACACAGTGAACACAACACAGTGACCAACACAGTGACACAACACAGTGACACAACACAGTGACACAACACAGTGAACACAACACAGTGACACAACACAGTGACACAACACAGTGACACAACACACAGTTACACAACACAGTGACACAACACAGTTGACACATAAACAGTGACACAGACTACAGTGACACAAACACAGTGATCACAACACAGTGACCAACACAGTGACACAACACACAGTGACACAACACAGTGACACAACACACAGTGACACAACACAGTGACACAACACAGTGACACAACACAGTGACACAACACAGTGACACAACACAGTTACACATCACAGTGACAACACACACAGTTACCACAACACAGTGACACAACACAGTGACACAAAACTGAGACACAACACAGTGACACAACCAGTGACACAACACATGTGACACAACACAGTAACACAACACCGTGACACCAACACAGTGACACAACTACACAGTGAACACAACACAGTGACACAACACAGTGACCACAGACACAAGTGACACAACACAGTGACACAACACAGTGACACAACACAGTGACACAACACACAGTGACACAACACAGTGACACAACACAGTGACACAACACAGTGACACAACACACGTGACACAACACAGTGACACAGACACAGTGACATCAACACAGTGAACACCAACACATCACAGTGACACAACCACAGTGAAACACAACACAGTGACAACAACACAGTGACACAACACAGTGACACAACAACATTGACCAACACAGTGAACACAACACAGTGACACAATCACAGTGACACAACACAGTGACACAACACACTGTGAACACAACACAGTGACCAACACAGTGACACAACACAGAGTGACACAACACAGAGACACAACACAGTGACACAACACAGTGACACAACACAGTGACACAACACAGTGACACAACACACAGTGACACAACACAGTGACACAACACAGTGACACAACACAGTGACACAACACAGTGACACAACACAGTGACACAACACAGGAACAACACAGTTAACACAACACAGTGACACAACACAGTGACACTACACACAGTGAATACAGGCAACACAGTGAACACAAACACAGTGACACAACACAGTCGACACAACACAGTGACCACAACACAGTGACACAACACGAGTGACACAACACCAGTGGACACCACACAGTGACACAACACAGTGACACAACACAGTGACACAACACAGTGACACAAACACAGTGACACAACACAGTGACACAACACACAGTGACACAACACAGTGACACCACACAGTGACACAACACAGTGACACAACCCAAAACAGTGACAAAACAACAGTGACACAAACACAGTGACACAACACACAGTGACACAACACAGTGACACAAACCCAGAGACAAAACACAGTGACCACAACACAGTGACACAACACACAGTTGACACAACAACAGTGACACAACACAGTGACCAAACAGTGACACAACAACAGTGACACAACACAGTGACACAACACTGTTACAGCAACACAGTGACGCCAACACAGTACACAACACCAGTGTCACAACCACAGGAACACAACACAGTGACACATCACAGTGACACAACACACAGACACAACACAGTGACACAACACACAGTGACACAACACAGTGACACAACACAGTGACACAACACAGTGACACAACACAGTGACACAACACAGTGACACAACACAGTGACACAACACAGTGAACACAACACACATGACACAACACAGTGACACAACACAGTGACACAACACAGTGACACAACACAGTGACACAACACAGTGACACAACACAGTGACACAACACACAGTGACACAACACAGTGACACAACACAGTGACACAACACAGTGACACAACACAGTGACACAACACAGTGACACAACACAGTGACACAACACAGTGACACAACACACTCAGTGACACAAACACAGTTGACCACAACACAGTGACCACAACACAGTGCCACCAAACACAGTGACACAACACACAGTGACAACAACACAGATGGACACAACACAGTGACACAACACAGTGACACAACACAGTGACACAACACAGTGACACAACACAGTGACACAACACAGTGACACAACACAGTGACACAACACAGTGACACAACACACAGTGACACAACACAGTGACACAACACCAGTGGACACCACACAGTGACACAACACGATGACACAACACAGTGACACAACACGTGAACTCAACACGTGACACAACACAGTGACACAACACACCAGTGACACAACACTATGGTGACACAACACAGTGACAACACACAAACACACGTGACACAACACACAGTGACACAACACAGTGACACAACACAGTGACACAACACAGTGACACAACACAGTGACACAACACAGTGACACAACACAGTGACACAACACACAGTGACACAACACAGTGACACAACACACAGTGTAACAACACAGTGACACAACACAGTGACACAATACACAGTGACACAACACAGTGACACAACACACAGTGACACAACACAGTGACACAACACAGTGACACAACACAGTGACACAACACAGTGACACAACACACAGTGACACAACACAGTGACACAACACACAGTGTAACAACACAGTGACACAACACAGTGACACAACACAGTGACACAACACAGTGACACAACACAGTGTAACAACACAGTGACACAACACAGTGACACAACACACAGTGTAACAACACAGTGACACAACACACAGTGACACAACACAGTGACACAACACAGTGACACAACACACAGTGACACAACACAGTGACACAACACACAGTGTAACAACACAGTGACACAAACAACACGAGCGACATAAACAACACAGTGAGCACAACACATGTTGCACAACCACTGTGACACAACACATTGGACACAACACAGTGACACAACAGCAGTGACAACAACACACAGTGACACAACAACAGGAGAGCACAACACACCAGTGACCAACACAGTGACACAACACACAGTGACACAATCACAGTGACACAATACAGTGACACAGTTAACACAAGTGACACACCACATGGCATGTAACAACACAGTGACACAACACACAGTGACACAACACATGAACAACACACATTGAGACACAAACACATGACACAACACAGTGAACACAACACACAGTGACACAACACAGTGACCACAACACACCAGTGTAAAACCAACACAGTGACCAACACAGTGCACAACACACAGTGTTAACAACACATGGACACAACACAGTGACACAAACACAGTGACCAACACACAGTGACACAACACATGACAACACACGTGACACAACAACAGTGACACAACACAGTGGACAACAACACAGGTCACATACACAGTGACACAACACGTGACACAACACAGTGACACAACACACAGTTTCCACAACACAGTGACACATCAACACAACGAGTGACACAACACAGAGTGACACAGACACACAGTGACACAACTACATGTGACACAACACAGTGACACAACACAGTGACACAACACACATTGTAGGAACAACACAGTGACACAACACACAGTGACACAACACAGTGACACAACACAGTGACACAACACACAGTGACACAACACAGTGACACAACACACAGTGACACAACACAGTGACACAACACACAGTGTAACAACACGTGGTGACGGAGGAACAGTGACACAACACAGTGACACAACACACAGTGACACAACACAGTGACACAACACAGTGACACAACACAGTGACACAACACACAGTGACACAACACAGTGACACAACACAGTGACACAACACAGTGACACAACACAGTGACACAACACACAGTGACACAACACAGTGACACAACACACAGTGACACAACACAGTGACACAACACAGTGACACAACACAGTGACACAACACAGTGACACAACACAGTGACACAACACAGTGACACAACACACAGTGACACAACACAGTGACACAACACAGTGACACAACACACAGTGACACAACACCAGTGACACAACACACAGTAGTAACAACACAGTGACACAACACAGTGACACAACACACAGTGTAACAACACAGTGACACAACACACAGTGTAACAACACAGTGACACAACACACAGTGTAACAACACAGTGACACAACACACAGTGTAACAACACAACAGTGTAACAAACAGTGACAACAACACACAGTGAAACAACACAGTGACACAACACACAGTGACACAACACACAGTGTAACAACACAGTGACACAACACACAGTGTAACAACACAGTGACACAACACAGTGACACAACACACAGTGTAACAACACAGTGACATCAACACAGAGTGACACAACACACAGTGACACAACACAGTGACACAACACAGTGACACAACACAGTGACACAACACACAGTGTAACAACACAGTGACACAACACAGTGACACAACACCAGTGTAACAACACAGTGACACAACACAGTGACACAACACACAGTGTAACAACACAGTGACACAACACACAGTGTAACAACACAGTGACACAACACACAGTGACACAACACAGTGACACAACACAGTGACACAACACAGTGACACAACACACAGTGTAACAACACAGTGACACAACACAGAGTGACACAAACAACAGTGACACAACACGTAACACAACACAGTGACACAACACAGTGACACAACACAGTAACACAACACAGTGACACAACACAGTGACACAACACAGTGACACAACACAGTGACACAACACAGTGACACAACACGATTGAACACAACACAGTGACACATCCAGTAACACAACACAGTAACACAACACAGGTGACACACACAGTTACAACAACACGAGTAACAAACAGCAGTGACACAACACAGTAACACAACACAGTGACACAACACAGTAACACAACACAAGTAACACAACACAGAGACACAACACAGTGACACAACACAGTGACACAACATACAGTGACACAACACAGTAACACAACACAGTAACAACAACACAGTATACACAACACAGTGACACAACACAGTGACACAACAAGGAACAGTGACACAACACAGTGGACACAACACAGTAACACAACACAGTAACACAACACAGTGACACAACACAGTGACACAACACAGTGACACAACACAGTGACACAACACAGTGACACAACACACAGTGACACAACACAGTGACACAACACAGTAACACAACACAGTGACACAACACAGTGACACAACACAGTAACACAACACAGTGACAACAACACAGTGACATCAGTGATCACACAGTGACACAACACAGTAACGACAACACACAGTTACACAACACAGTAACACAACACAGTAACACAACACAGTGACACAACCCATGACACCAACACACAGTGACACAACACAGAGACACAACACATAACACATCACAGTAACACCAACACAGTGACACAACACAGTGACCACCACACCAGTGACACAGACACATTGACACAACACAGTAACACAACACACAGTGACACAACACACAGTGACACAACACAGGACAACAACACATACAGTGACACAACACAGTGACACAACACAGTTACACAAACACAGTGACACTAACACAAACAGTGACACAACACATGACACAAACACAGTAACTCAACACAGTAAACAACACACAGTGACACAACACAGAAACACAAACATCAGTGGACAACAACACAACAGTAAACAACACAGTAACACAACACAGTGAATCAAGAACACAGTGACACAACACAGTGACACAACACAGTGTAACAACACAGTGACACAACACAGTGACACAACACAGTGACACAACACAGTGACACAACACAGTGTAACAACACAGTGGACACAACACTGTATACACAAACACAGTAACACAACACAAGTGGACACAACATAGTGACACAACACAGTGTATACAACACAGTGACACAACACAGTTAACAACACAGTGACAACAACCACAGTGTATCAACACAGTGACACAACACAGTTGTAACAACACAGTGACCAACACCGGTAACACAACACAGTAACACAACACAGTAACACAACACAGTAACACAACACAGTGACACAAAACAGTACCCAACACAACAGTGACACAACACAGTGACACCACACAGTACCACAAACAGTAACACAACACAGTAGATCACAACACAGTGAACACAACACAGTGACACAAACACATTGTAAAAACACAGAGACAAACACGTTGTAACAACACAGTAACACAACACCGTGTAACAACGACAGTAAACACAACACAGTGACACAACACAGTGACACACACAGTGCACAACACATGACACAACACAGTGACACAACACAGTGACTCACAACACAGTGATACAACATCAGTGTAACAACACAGTGACTCAACACAGTGTAACAACACAGTGACACACACAAATGTGACACCAACACACAGTGTAAAACAACAGTGACACAACACAGTGTAACAACACAGTGACACAACACAGTGTAACAACACAGTGACACAACACAGTGACACAACACACAGTGTAACAACACAGTGACACAACACACAGTGTAACAACACAGTGACACAACACACAGTGTAACAACACAGTGACACAACACAGTGTCACAACACAGTGACACAACACACAGTGTAACAACACAGTGACACAACACAGTGACACAACACAGTGACACAACACAGTGACACAACACAGTGACACAACACAGTGACACAACACACAGTGTAACAACACACAGTGACACAACACACAGTGTAACAACACAGTGACACAACACACAGTGTAACAACACAGTGACACAACACAGTGTCACAACACAGTGACACAACACACAGTGTAACAACACAGTGACACAACACAGTGTAACAACACAGTGACACAACACAGTGTAACAACACAGTGACACAACACACAGTGTAACAACACAGTGACACAACACAGTGTAACAACACAGTGACACAACACAGTGTAACAACACAGTGACACAACACAGTGTACAACACAGTGACACAACACAGTGACACAACACAGTAACACAACACAGTGTAACAACACAGTGACACAACACAGTGTAACAACACAGTGACACAACACAGTGACACAACACAGTGAAACAACACAGTGACACAACACAGTGACACAACACACAGTGTAACAACACACAGTGACACAACACACAGTGTAACAACACACAGTGACACAACACACAGTGTAACAACACACAGTGACACAACACAGTGACACAACACACAGTGTAACAACACACAGTGACACAACACACAGTGTAACAACACACAGTGACACAACACACAGTGTAACAACACACAGTGACACAACACAGTGACACAACACACAGTGTAACAACACAGTGACACAACACAGTGTAACAACACAGTGACACAACACACAGTGTAACAACACAGTGACACAACACAGTGTAACAACACAGTGACACAACACAGTGTAACAACACAGTGACACAAACACAGTGTAACAACACAGTGACACAACACAGTGTAACAACACAGTGACACAACACAGTAACACAACACAGTGTAACAACACAGTGACACAACACAGTAACACAACACAGTGTAACAACACAGTGACACAACACAGTAACACAACACAGTGTAACAAACACAGTGACACAACACAGTGTAACAACGGCACAGTAAACCCCACACAGTAACACAACACATTGTAACAACACAGTGACACAACACAAGTGTAACAACACAGTAACACAACACAGTAAACACAACAACAGTGTAACAACACAGTAGACTCAACCAAAGTGTTAACAACACAGCGACACAACACAGAGGTAACAACACAGTTACACAACACAGTGACACAACACACAGTGTAACAACACAGTGACACAACACAGTGACACAACACAGTAACACAACACAGTGTAACAACACAGTGACACAACACAGTAACACAACACAGTGTAACAACACAGTGACACAACACAGTGTAACAACACAGTGACACAACACAGTGTAACAACACAGTGACACAACACAGTGACACAACACACAGTGTAACAACACAGTGACACAACACAGTGACACAAACACAGTAACACATCCCCAGTGGTAACAACACCAGTTACACAACACAGCAGAAAAACACAACACAGTGTAACAACACAGTTGACACAACACAGCGACACAACACAACAGTTTAACAACACAGTGACACAACACATTGACACAACACAGTAACACAACACAGTGTAACAACCGGTGACACTACCACAGTAACACAACACAGTGTAACAACACAGTGACACAACACAGTAACACAACACAGTAACACAACACAGTGTAACAACACAGTAACAACACAGTGACACAACACAGTACACAACCAACACAGTGGTAACAACACACAGTGACACAACACACAGTGTAACATCACAGCATGACACAACACACCACTGTGTAACAACACACAGTGCACAACACAGTGTAACACACAGTGACACAACACAGTGTAACAACACAGTTGACACAACACAGTGATCACAACACACAGTGGTAACACACACAGTGACACAACACACATGTGTAACAACAACTACCGTGACACAACACTGTGACACAACACACAGTGTAAACCAACACACAGTGACACAACACAGTGACACAACACACAGTGTAACAACACACAGTGACACAACACACAGTGACACAACACACAGTGTAACAACACACAGTGACACAACACACAGTGTAACAACACACAGTGACACAACACAGTGACACAACACACAGTGTAACAACACAGTGACACAACACACAGTGTAACGAACACATTAGACACAACACAGTGACACAACACACCAGTGTAACAACACACATACTACACCACACAGTGTACAACCACCACCAGTGACACAACACATGTGACAACAACACACAGTGTAAACAACACAGTGAACAACACACATGTAACAACACCAGTGACACAAACACAGTGACCACAACACACAGTGTAAACAAACACAGTGACACAACACAGTGACACAACACACAGTGACAACAACACAGTTGACACAACACACAGTGACACAATCACAGTGACTCAACACCACAGTGTAACAACAACAGGGACACAACACAGTGACACAACACACAGTGACACAACACTTTGACACAACACACAGTGTAACAACAAACAAGTGACACAACACAGTGACCACAACCACACAGTGTAACAACACACGTGGACACAACACAGTGACACAACACACAGTGACAACACACACATTGGCAAAAACAAAAGTGACACAACACACAGTGACACAACACACAGTGGTAACAACAACACAGTGACACAACACAGTGACACAACACACAGTGTAACAACACACGGGGGTGACACGAACACACAGTGTAACAACAACACACAGTTGACACAACACTGTGAACACCACAACACAGTGTAAAAACACACAGTGACACAACACACAGTGGTAACAACACACAGTGACACAACACACAGTGTAACATCACACATTGACACAACACACAGGGGGGGGGGGTAGTAACAACACACAGTGACACAACACACAGTGTAACAACTACACAGTGACACAACCACCACAGTGTAACAACACACAGTGACACAACCCACACAGTGTACACAAACACACAGTGACACAACAACACAGTGTAATCAACACACAGAGAACAACACATACGGTGTTTTTTCCTTTCCTCTTGATTGACGAGGAGATGGACCTCCTTCCTGTCATCTTCACCTCCTGGTCTCTCTCTCTCTCTCTCACTCTCTCGTCTTCTCTCAGTCTCCTCTCCTCTCTCTCTCTCTCTCTCACTATCGTCCTTATAACTCTATGAGCAGTAGAGTAGTATGGTCAGTAGTGTAGAATGGTCATAGTGTAGTAGAGGTCGGTAGTGTAGTAATGGGTCATTAGTGTAGTATGGTCCAGTAGTGTATATGGTCAGTATTGTAAGTATGGGCAGTAGTGTAGTATTGTTCCAGTAATGTAGTATGGTCAGTAGTGTAGAAGGTCAGTAGTGTATATGGTCAGTAGTTGTAAGTATGGTCAGGAGTTTTGTAGTATGGTCCATAGTGTAGTTGGTCAGTAGTGTAGTATGGTCAGTAGTGTAGTATGGTCAGTTAGTGTATTTATGGTCAGTAGTGTAGTATGGTCAGTAGTGTAGTATGGTCATAGTGTAGTATGGTCAGTAGTGTAGTATGGTCGTATGTAGTATGGCCCAGTAGTGTAGTATGGTCGTTAGTGTAGTATGGTCAGTATGTAGTATGGTCAGTAGTGTAGTATGGTCAGTAGTGTAGTATGGTCAGTAGTGTAGTAATGGTCAGTAGTGTAGTAGGGGTCAGTAGTGTAGTAGGGTCAGTAGTGTAGTATGGTCAGTAGTGTAGTATGGTCAGTAGTGTAGTATGGCAGTAGTGTAGTATGGTCAGTAGTGTAGTAGGTCAGTAGTGTAGTATGGTCAGTAGTGTAGTATGGTCAGTAGTGTAGTATGGTCAGTAGTGTAGTATGGTCAGTAGTGTAGTATGGTCAGTAGTGTAGTATGGTCAGTAGTGTAGTATGGCTCAGTAGTGTAGTATGGTCAGTAGTGTAGTATGGTCAGTAGTGTTAGTATGGTCAGTAGTGTAGATGTCAGTAGTGTAGTATGGTCAGTAGTGTAGTATGGTCAGTAGTGTAGTATGGTCAGTAGTGTAGTATGGTCAGTAGTGTAGTATGGTCAGTAGTGTAGTATGGTCAGTAGTGTAGTATGGTCAGTAGTGTAGTATGGTCGGTAGTGTAGTATGGTCAGTAGTGTAGTATGGTCAGTAGTGTAGTATGGTCAGTAGTGTAGTATGGTCAGTAGTGCAGTATGTCGTAGTGTAGTATGGTCATAGTGTAGTATGGTCAGTAGTGTAGTATGGTCAGTAGTGTAGTATGGTCAGTAGTGTAGTATGGTCAGTAGTGTAGTATGGTCAGTAGTGTAGTATGGTCAGTAGTGTAGTATGGTCGGTAGTGTAGTATGGTCAGTAGTGTAGTATGGTCAGTAGTGTAGTATGGTCAGTAGTGTAGTATGGTCAGTAGTGCAGTATGGTCAGTAGTGTAGTATGGTCAGTAGTGTAGTATGGTCAGTAGTGTAGTATGGTCAGTAGTGTAGTATGGTCAGTAGTGTAGTATGGTCAGTAGTGTAGTATGGTCATTAGTGTAGTATGGTCATTAGTGTAGTATGGTCAGTAGTGTAGTATGGTCAGTAGTGCAGTATGGTCACTGTAATCACTTGTGAATCTCTCCACACTGTACCATCCAGTTTCTCTCTGCCTCTTCCCTTCCCCTCGTTCCTCCCCTTCCTTCCCCTCGATCCTCCCTCTCCCCTGGATCCTCCCCCTCCCTTCGTTCCTTCCCCTCCCCTCGTTCCTCCACCTCCCCTCTATCCCCCCTCTTCCCAGAAAACCAGGGAGGGGGCAGTAGTGACCGCGGGAACACCAGCAGTAACATCTATTATTGAGAACGGAAGGAACTAGCAATTGTCAGCCCTGGGCTGTGATGTGGGTGGTGTGTGTGTGTGTGTGTGTGTGTGTGTGTGTGTGTGTGTGTGTGTGTGTGTGTGTGTGTGTGTGTGTGTGTGTGTGTGTGTGTGTGTGTGTGTGAGTGTGTGTGTGTGTGTTTGTGCTGAATCTGGAAAGATCTTAGCATAGCAACTCAGGGCCCCCAGGATTTCAGGGGCTTCATGTTGTCAGGGGGCCTCAGGATATGAGGGTCCCCTGGATAGGTGGGCCTCCAGGGTTCCAGGGCCCTCAGGATACCAGGGCCCCCAGGATGGCCCTCAGCTGTGGTCAGCACACGGCTCAGTGAACTAATGATGGAGAAAAATTTTAAAAGGAACCAAAGGGTAGTGGGGGTGGTAGAGGGGGGTAAGTTGGTAACAGGGGGAAGTAGAAGGGGTAGAAAATTTGGGGGAAGGGGGATTAAGGGGTAAAGGGGGGCTGGGAAGGGGTAGGGGGGGTAAAGGGAAGTAGGGGGTAGAAGGGGTTAAAAAAGGGGAGCAATTTAGAAGTAAAAAGGATGAACCAAAGTAACAATATGGTAGAAAAAAGTAGTACAGTTTTAATAACCAGTAAGTTTTGGTAAACATCCCAAAAAGTTCTAAAAGTAACATTAGATGAAAAAAATTTTAGATAGTAGAGTATAGTAACATTTTAGGTTTAAGTGTATTAACAGCACATAAAATTTAAGGGTAAAACAGTAGAATTATTGGGGTAGGGGTTAGAAAAGGGGTAGTTTGGGGGTATTTTTCAGTTGTATTTTTGGGAAGTTGTTAAACAAAAGAGAGAAATTTTAAAAAAACCCGTGGCATGTGAAAGTATGGGCGGAGCCTTGTTAGTAAAGTAACGTATTGTTTTAGTAAATTAGTTTGTTTGTAAAAAGACCTATTTAGTAGTAGTAGAAACATTTTTAGTAGTAGTAGTAACAGTAGTATATTTAGTGGGAGAAAACAAAGCCTAGTAGTAGTAGTAGTAAAACATATTTTAAGTAGTATTTTAACAGTAACTAGTAGTTGAAAAGTAGTCAGTAGTTAGTAGTAGAAACAGTAGACTAGTATTTTGGTATTTGAAACCCAGTAAGCCCCCTAGTAGTTTTTAGTAGTAACAGAAAAAGGTAGTAGTATAACGTAGCCTATTTAGTGTATTTTAGTAACAGTAGAAGTAGTAGAAACCCAGAAAGCATTTAAAATAGAAAAGTAGAAGTAGAAAAGTAAAAAGGGTAGTAAATTTAGTAAAAAGGTAGTAGTAGTAGTAACAGAAACAGTTGTAGTAGTAGTAGTAGTAACATTTAGACTAGTAGAAATTAGTAACAGTAGTAGTAGTAGTAACAGTAGACTATTTGTATTATTATTAAAAAGTAGAAACGGGATTTACAGTAGTAGTATTTAGTAACAGTAGCCCTAGTAGAAATTTAGTAACAGTAGAAATTTTAGTAGTAACAGTAATTTAGTAGTAGTAACGAAGAACTAGTAGTAGTAGTGTAGTAACAGAAAGAACTATTTAGTAGTGTAGTAACGTACACTTTATTAGAAAGTATAACATTTAATTTTTAGTAGTAGAAAACAGTAAATTAGTAGTAGTATTTAGTAACAGTACATAGTAGTAGTAAAACAGAAACATTTAGTAGTAGAAATTTAGAACAGTATTTGTAGAAATTAACAGTAGACTAGAAAGTGGGTAGTAGTAACAGTAGCATTTTAGTAGTAGTAACAGTAGACAGAAATTAGTAGAAAAGTA
The DNA here is from genome assembly GCF_026875155.1 of Cherax quadricarinatus. Classification (NCBI taxonomy): domain Eukaryota; kingdom Metazoa; phylum Arthropoda; class Malacostraca; order Decapoda; family Parastacidae; genus Cherax; species Cherax quadricarinatus. Next base: position 22,779,541 of record NC_069489.1, on the reverse strand, counting down.
ACATTTATAGTATTTTAGTAACAGTGGGACTAGTAGAGTAGTAGTAACTTAGCACTAGTATATTTAACGTAGCACTAGTAGTAGAAATTTTATTTAGTAACAGTGACTAGTATAGTAGTATAAAAGTGGGCCTAGTAAGTAGTAGTATTTATTTAACAGTAGACAGTAGTAGTATTAGAAACAGTAGCATTTAATTTATTTAGTAGTAGTAAACAGTAGTATAGTAGTATTAACATTTAGAATAGTTGTAAAGTACATAGTAGTAGTAGAAGTAAACAGAAGTAGTATTTGAATTAACAGTAGTAAACATAGATAGTAGAAAACATTTAGAACAAAGAAAGAAGTAGTAGTAGTAACAGGGGGCCTAGTAGATTTTGGGGTAGTAAACAGTAGCCTAAGTTTTTATTTGTAGTAAAGTAGTAGTAATAGTAAAAAAGTAGTACAAGTATAGTAGTGGGTTAAGAAGAAATACTAGTATATATATTGAAACAGTAGTAATTTGTAGTAGGTAGTTAACAGAGTAGTAGTAGTAACTTCAGAACTGTAGTTGTAGTAGAAACGGGTTGTAGAGAGTAAAAACAGTAGTATAAAAGGGTAGTGAACAAGTAGAAAGTAGAAACATTAGCACTAGTAGTAGTAAAAGTGGGAACAGAAAAAAAATTTTAAAGGTGGGTTAACAGTAGACATTTAGTAGTATTTTAGTAGAAACCAGTAGTATAGTAGTAAAGTAGTACTAGTAGTATTAGTAGTAAACATTATTTACCAATAGTAGTAGTAGTAAACAGTGTATTTAAGTAGTAAGAGTAGTATAGTAGTAGAAGAGTTAAGTAGTAGTAGAGTAACAGTGGGCACAGTTTTTAAGTAGAAAATAACAGTAGAAACTATTTATTTTAACAGAGTGTAGTGAGTAGTAAATTTGTTTAGTATTTAAAAATAGTACCTTTTGGTAGTAGTAGTAGGAAACTTAGATAGAAAGTAGTAAGTAGTAACAGTAGTAGTAGTATTAACCGGGAAATATTCTTTCCGTTTAGAGAAGTTTTTACCTAGTATAACATTTAAAATAGTAGTAACAGTAGATGGGCCGGGAAGTAAGTAGTAAAGAGACTATTTATTAGTAGTAGAAACAGAAAGTAGTAGTAACAGTTTGGGTAGTAAAAGTAGTAAATTTAGAAGTAGTAGAAAGCATAGCACTATTTAGTAGTAAAAAACCCACTAGTAGTATATTTAATAGTAAAGTACACTGGGAAGGGGAAAGTGGGGCATAGTAGCAGAGTGGGTAGTAGTAAGAAAGTAGTAGTAGTAGAGTAGTATTTAGTAGTAGAAAGTGCAGAAATTTAGTAGTGGGGTAGTAGTAACAGTAGAAAGTAGCAGTAGTATAGCCTTTGTATAGAGAAAAATTAGTAGTAGTGAGTAGTATGGGAGCAGTAGTTAGTAGATAGAGTAGTAATAGTGGGTAGTAGAGTAGTAGCAGAATAATTTTTAGTAAAATTAGAAAAGCGGGGAAAGGTAGAAGAAATAGTAGTAGAGTAATATAAGACTAGTAGTAAAGTTTTGTAGTAAGTAGTAGTAATTTTTAGGCAGCAGTAGTATTTATTTAAATATAGAGCAGTAGTAGTAGAAAAAAGTTGGCAGAAGTTGTATTGGTAGTGGGAGCAGTAGTAGTGGCAGCAATAGTATAGTAGTAGCATAGAGTAGAAAGCAGTAGTTTTAGAACTGGGAAGCAGCGTGGGTATTAGTAGCGTAGAAGTAGCGGAGTAGTAGTATTTTAAAGTGGGAAGCAGCCAGTAGTAGTAGTAGCATTTTTGTAGTACCAAGTAGTATTAGAAAAAAGTAGTAGCGGGTAGTAAAATTAGCAAAAATAGCAGCAGTAGTGGGATTAAAGTGCAGTATTTAAACCCCCCCCCCCCCCCCATAGTAGAGAAAGTAGAAGGCGGGAGTGGGAGTAGTAGCAGTAGTGTAGCAGCAGAAATAGTAAAACATTAGAAGCACCCGTAGTGTAGTACAGAATTTATTTAGAGAAGTAGTAGTAGTAGAAAATTATAGTCCCAGCAGTAGTAGAATAGCAGAAAGTAGCAGCATAGTAGTAGAAATAGTGTGGAGCAAGAAATATTTGCACCCCCCCCCCCCCCCCCCCCCCCAAGTTTATTTTAATAGTAACAGTAGAAACAGCATAGTGTAGTAGCAGTGTATAGCAGCGTAGTAGTAGTGAATAGTATTTAGCAGGTAGTAGAAAATAGCAATAGTAGCAGCAGTTTTGTAGTAGAGTAATTTGTAGCAGCTTAGTAGTTACCTAGAAGGCAGCAGTATAGTAGTGGGTAGAAGCATTTAAGTAGTAAAAAGATAGTAGCACCCATTTGGTAGTAGTATTTAGTAGGGCAGAGTAAGAGTAGTAGTGGGCAGTAGTAGGAGCGGGTTGAGTAAGTAGTATTTTAAAAAAAAATAGTAGTAGCATTTGGTATTAGTGGGGTATACAGTAGTAGTAGCGGGCAGAAAGTAAAATTTAATAGTGTAAGCAGTGTAGTAGTGGGTAGAAATGGGAATTTATTTGCAGTGTAGTAGAGCAAAAATAGTAGAGTAGAAAGTAGCAGCAGTGGGTTAGTAGTAGCAGTAGTAGAGCAAAAGTAGTAGTAGTGGGAGTAGTAGTAGCAGCAGTAGTAGAAGTAATAGAAAGCAGTAGTATTTAACAGATTAAAAGGCAGCAGTGTAGTAGTGGGTTGTAGACCCGGTGAGTAGTAGAATTAGCAGTAGAAGCGCTTTTTTAGTAGTAGGAATTCCCCCCCCCCCAATATAGCAGCATTTGGTAGTTAGTAGTAGCGATAGTGGGAGTAGAGAAGCAGAAATTTAGAAATTATGTAGAAAGTGGGGTAGACCCAGTTTTTGGGGATTAAAAGGTAGTAGTATTTCCAGCATTATTTGAGTAGTAGGGAGTAGCAGCAATAGTAGTAGTAGTAGATATAGTGCAGCAGAAAGTATAGTAGAGAGTAGCAGATTTGTGCGGGTAGTAGTTGATATAGTAGCAGCAGTGTAGTATTTATTAGCACGAAAGTGGGAGTTAGTAGTAGAAAACAGAGAGTATAGTATAGCAGCAGTTTTTTGTTTTTTAGTAAAATAGTAGCAGTTATTTAGTAAAAAAGAAATAGAAACAGCAGTGGAATTAGTAGTTTTTAGTAGTAGAGCAGTGTATAGTAGAGTAGTAGTAGGCCAGCAGTAGTAGTAGTACAAATTTTAATGGGCAGCAGTTGAGTAGAAAGTAGAGTTTATTTGCATTTATTATTATAGCTTTTAAGCAGCAGATTTTTAGTGGGAAGTAGTAGACCCATAGTATTTAGTAAGAAATTAGTAAGCCATTTTTTATTTTAGCAGCAAAAAAAAAGTATATTTAGCTTTTGTAGTAGCGCAGTATTTGTAGTAGTAGCAGTAGAGTAGTATTTAGAAAGTAGTATACCAGAAAGGTAGTAGCAGCAGTAGTTTAGTAGTATTTGAGCAGAAAGAAAGAGCATTTAGTAGGGGCAGTTTTCCTAGAGTAGAAAAGTATTTCCTTTGTATTTAATAGACATAAAGTTGAAGTAGTAGTAGTATTTGTAAAAAGAAAGCAGCGTAGTAGTAGTAGTAGTAGTTAAGCAGCATTTTAGTAGTATGGGCAGTAGTAGCAGCGGGTTGGTAGTGTATTTTGAAATAGAAGTAGATAGTAGTAATACTTTTAGCAGCATGTGTATTTTGGTGGGTGGGTAGCAGCAAGTAGTAGTAGTACATTTTAGCAGTAGCAGTAGTAGTAGCAGCGGGAGAAGGGGGTTGTAGCGTTTAGTAGCGCCAGTATATAGTAGGGGAAAATTTAGTAGTTATGGGGATTTAGCATAGTAGTACATTTGGTAGTTAGGCGGGTTTTTTGGGGAGTAGTAGGGCGTATTGGGGTTGGGGAGCAGTAGTTTTTTAGTAGCAGTAGTGTGAGTAAAAGTAGCAGTAGAAAGTAGTAGTAGCAGAAATATAGCAGAGTAGTAGAAATAGCAAGTAGTTTATTTAAGTAGTAGTAGCGGGTTGTATTTATTTGTACTTATTTAAGAAGCAAAAATAGTATAAGTACCCGTAGTAGAGCGGGCAGTATAGTGGGCGCAGTAGTAGAGTAGTTAGTAGGTAGTTGGGGTAGCAAAAGATTATTTAAAGTGCAGTATTGGGTAGTAGCGTAGAAGTACAGCGTATTAGTGGGAGCAGTAGTAGAAAGCATTTGTATTTGCGGGCAGTATAGTAGAAAGTCAGTAGTATTTGCGCATAAAGTATTACGGTAGTAGTACCCAGCAATATTTGTAGTATTTAGAATTTTTAAAAAACATAGTTAGAAATAGCAGTGTATTTGCAGCAGTAGTTTAGTAGTAGCAGTAGTTTCCCAGTAGTTTTTTGAGTAAAAAGTATAGTAGTAGTAGCAGTAGATTTAAGGCATAGTAGTAGTAGCAATAGTAGTAGGGGCGGGTAGTATTTAGTAGGGCAGTAGTAGAGCATTTAAGGGGGAAAAAATTTTTTAGTAGTATTTAGTAAGCAGCATTTAGTAGTAGAGAAATGTATGGGCAGCAGGAGTAGTGGGTATTTTAATTTTAGTAGTTTAAAGTAGTAGCGCTTTTATTTAGTAGTAGCAGAAAGTAGAGCGTTTAGTAGCAGAATAATAGTATAGAAAGAAAGTAGCAGTAGTTTAGAAAGCAGTTAGTATGTAGCAGAAAGTGTAGGCAGTAGTAGTAGTGCAGTAGTAGTAGCAGAGTATATAGAAGCATAGTATAGAGAGTAGTATAGAAAGCTAGCAGTAGAGAATAAAAAAAAAAAACAGCTATTAGTGGGATTTACAGTAGTAGTGGGTGTAGTAGTATACATTAGAGTAGTAAAAGAAAGTTTTTTAGCAGTAGTAGTAGTACCCAAATTAGTAGCAGATTTGTAGTAGAGTAGATAGATGAGTGGGTAGAGCAGCAGTAGTTAGTGGGTATTTTTAGCAGTATTTGGTAGAGAGTAGTAGTAGTTAGTAGAGGTAGTAGTAAGAGCAGTAGTATAGTGGGAAAAAACAGTAGTATTTAAAAGGGGCAATAGTAGTATAAGTAGCGTAAGTAAGTAGGGGGAGTAGTAGATTAAGTAGCAATAGTAGTGTAGCAGTAGTGGGAAGCAAGCAGTAGTAGTATTGAGTGGGGAAGGTAGTAGAAAGTTAGTATTTTAGTATAGCATTTAGTAGTAGTGTAGCATATATTAGAAAGTAGTAGTACCAGCAGTAGAGAAAAAGATAAGCAGAAAGTAGTAGTGGGCAAGTAGTAGTATTTAGGGCAGTGGGAAGGTAGAAACCAAGTAGTAGATTTAGAAAGGTAGTAGTAGATAGCAGTAGTAGTAGCTAAGTAGTAGTGGGTAGTAGGGGTATCGTAGCAGCAGTAGTAGTAGTAGTTGGGAGTAGTAGCAGTAGTGGGCATAGTAGAAGAAGCATATTTAATTTTAGAGCAGTAGTAGTTATTAAGCAGTATTTTAAGTAGTAGATATTTTAGTAGAGCAAGTAGAAATTGTAGTAGCAAGTAGTATTTTAGCAGAAATAGTAGACAATAGTGGGTTAGTAGCAGAAGTATTTAGGTAGCGCAGTGTAGTAGTAGCAGTAGGAAATTAGTAGCAGTAGATAAGTAGGAAGTGGGTTTGGGGGTTAGTATTTTGGGGGTAGTAGTAATAGTTTTTAAAAACACCAGGATGAAACTACCAAAACCTGCCCAAAACTGGGCCTACCCACAATGGCGGTAAAAACAAAAAAATTTGGGCCCCACAAATGGGGCCTACTTTCACAGATTGGGGAAATTTGGATTGGCCTACCAAGGCTTATGAGGGGTAAAATGGTGGATTGTGGTCGTGGGGGGTTTTGGGGTTTCCGGGTGGTGTTGTGGTCGTGGTGGTATTGTGGTCGTGGTGGTGTTGTGGTCGTGGTGGTATTGTGGTCATGGTGGTGTTGTGGTCGTGGTGGTGTTGTGGTCGTGGTGGTGTTGTGGTCATGGTGGTATTGTGGTCATGTGTGGTATTGTGGTCGTGGTGGTGTTGTGGTCGTGGTGGTGTTGTGGTCGTGGTGGTGTTGTGGTCATGGTGGTATTGTGGTCGTGGTGGTATTGTGGTCATGGTGGTATTGTGGTCGTGGTGGTATTGTGGTCGTGGTGGGTATTGTGGTCGTGGTGGTATTGTGGTCATGGTGGTATTGTGGTCGTGGTGGTATTGTGGTCATGGTGGTATTGTGGTCATGGTGGTATTGTGGTCATGGTGGTATTGTGGTCGTGGTGGTATTGTGGTCATGGTGGTATTGTGGTCGTGGTGGTATTGTGGTCATGGTGGTGTTGTGATCGTGGTGGTATTGTGGTCGTGGTGGTGTTGTGGTCGTGGTGGTATTGTGGTCGTGGTGGTATTGTGGTCGTGGTGGTGTTGTGGTCGTGGTGGTATTGTGGTCGTGGTGGTGTTGTGGGTGTGGTGGTATTGTGGTCGTGGTGGTGTTGTGGTCGTGGTGGTATTGTGGTCATGGTGGTGTTGTGGTCGTGGTGGTATTGTGGTCGTGGTGGTGTTGTGGGTCGTGGTGGTATTGTGGTCGTGGTGGTATTGTGGTCGTGGTGGTATTGTGGTCGTGGTGGTGTTGTGGTCGTGGTGGTATTGTGGTCGTGGTGGTATTGTGGTCGTGGTGGTGTTGTGGGTGTGGTGGTATTGTGGTCGTGGTGGTCTTGTGGTCGTGGTTGTATTGTGGTCATGGTGGTGTTTTGGTCGTGGTGGTATTGTGGTCGTGGTGGTGTTGTGGTCGTGGTGGTATTGTGGTCGTGGTGGTGTTGTGGTCGTGGTGGTATTGTGGTCGTGGTGGTATGTGGTAGGTGTCGTGGTGTGTTGTAGTCGTGGTGGTATTGTGGTCATGGTGGTGGTGTGGTCGTGGTGGTGTTGTGGTCGTGGTGGTATTGTGGTCGTGGTGGTGTTGTGGACGTGGTGGTATTGTGGTCGTGGTGGTATTGTGGTCGTGGTGGTGTTGTGGTCGTGGTGGTATTGTGGTCATGGTGGTGTTGTGGTCGTGGTGGTGTTGTGGTCGTGGTGGTATTGTGGTCATGGTGGTATCTGGTCGTGGTGGTATTGTGGTCGTGGTGGTGTTGTGGTCGTGGTGGTATTGTGGTCGTGGTGGTATTGTGGTCGTGGTGGTGTTGTGGTCGTGGTGGTATTGTGGTCATGGTGGTGTTGTGGTCGTGGTGGTGTTGTGGTCGTTGTGGTATTGTGGTCATGGTGGTATTCTGGTCGTGGTGGTGTTGTGGTCGTGGTGGTGTTGTGGTCATGGTGGTGTTGTGGTCATGGTGGTGTTGTGGTCGTGGTGGTGTTGTGGTGGTGGTATTGTGGTCGTGGTGGTATTGTGGTCGTGGTGGTATTGTGGTCATGGTGGTATTCTGGTCGTGGTGGTGTTGTGTGGTCGTGGTGGTCTTGTGGTCGTGGTGGTGTTGTGGTCGTGGTGGTGTTGTGGTCGTGGTGGTATTGTGGTCGTGGTGGTATTCTGGTCGTGGTGGTGTTGTGGTCGTGGTGGTATTGTGGTCGTGGTGGTGTTGTTGAGGTCATAGTGGTGCTGTTGTGGCGTGGTGAAGTTGTGGTCGTGATGGTGTTGTGGTCGTACTGATATTGTGCTCGTGGTGGTGGTGTTGTGGTGGTGCCCAACAACACTAGCACGCCCACAACAACACCAGTGCGCCCACACCAACACCATCGCGCCCACAACAACACCTAAACGCCCACAAAAACGCCACCACGCCCACAACAATACCAACACGCCCGCAACAACACCAGCTCGCCCACAACAACAACGGCACGCCCACAACAACACAAGTACTCTCAAAAGAACACCAGCACGCCCACAACTACATCAACACGCCCATAACAACACAGCACACCCAAATGAACACCAGCACGCCCACAACAACATCCTACACGCCCACAACAACAGCACGCCAACAACAACACCAGCACACCCACAACAACACCACCATGCCCTCAACAACACAAACACTCCACAACAATACCAGCATGCCCACAATAACACCAGCACGCCCACAACAACACCAGCACGCCCACAACAACACCAGCACGCCTCAACAACACAAACACTCCCACAATAACACCAGCACGCCCACAATAACACCAACTCGCCCAGAACAACACCAGCACGCCTACACCAACACCAAAGCGCCCACAACACCAGCCGCCCACAACAACACCAACACCAAAGCGCCACAACACCAGCCCGCCCACAACAACACCAGAACGCCCACACCAACACCAAAGCGCCCACAACAACACCAGCACGCCCACAACAACACAAGCACGCCAACAACAACACCAGAACACCTACAACAACACCAGCACGCCCACAGCAACACCAGCAGGCCCACAACAACACCAGCACGCCTACAAAAACACCAGCACGCCCACAACAACACCGGCACGCCCACAGCAACACCAGCACGCCCACAACAACACCAGCAAGCCTACAAAAACACCAGCACGCCCACAACAACACCAGCACGCCCGCAGCAACGCCAGCACGCCCACAACAACACCAGCACGCCCACAAACACACCAACAGCCCACAACAACACCAGCATGCCTACAACAACACCAACACGCCCACAACAACACCAACGCGCCCACAAAAACACCAGCACGCCACAACAACACCAGCACGCTTACAACAACACCAGCACGCCTACAACAACACCAGCACGCACACAACAACACCAGCACGCCCACAACAACACCAGCACGCACACAACAGCACCAGCACGCCCACAACAACACCAGCACGCCTACAACAACGGCACGCCTACAACAACACCAGCACGCCCACAAAAACACCAGCACGCACACAACAACACCAGCACGCCTACAACACCAGTACGCCCATAACAACACCAGCACGCCCACACTAGCTGGTGCTGTTGTGGGCGTAGTGGTGTTGTTGTGGACGTGATGGTGTTGTTGTGGACGTGATGGTGTTGTTGTGGGTGTGCTGGTGTTGTTGTGGGAGTGCTGGTGTTGTTGTGGGCGTGCTGGTGTTGTTGTGGGAGTGCTGGTGTTGTTGTGGGAGTGCTGGTGTTGTTGTGAGCGTGCTGGTGTTGTTGTGAGCGTGCTGGTGTTGTTGTGGGAGTGCTGGTGTTGTTGTGGGAGTGCTGGTGTTGTTGTGGGCGTGCTGGTGTTGTTGTGGGAGTGCTGGTGTTGTTGTGGGCGTGCTGGTGTTGTTGTGGGAGTGCTGGTGTTGTTGTGGGAGTGCTGGTGTTGTTGTGGGAGTGCTGGTGTTGTTGTGGACGTGCTGGTGCTGTTGTGGGAGTGCTGGTGTTGTTGTGGGAGTGCTGGTGCTGTTGTGGGAGTGCTGGTGTTGTTGTGGGAGTGCTGGTGCTGTTGTGGGAGTGCTGGTGTTGTGGGGGACGTGCTGGTGTTGTTGGGAGAGGGCTGGTGTTGGTGTGGGGGTCGTGCTGGTGCTGTTGTGTGGAAGCTCGGATGTAGCTGGCGTTGTTTTGGGTGAGTGCCTGGTGTGGTTATGGGGAGTTGCTGGTGTTGTTGTGGGAGTGGCTCGGTGTTGTTGTTGGAGTGCTGGTGGTTGTGGGTGTGTCTGGTTGTTTTGTGCGAGTGCTGGTGTTATGTTGTGGGAGTGCTGTTGTTGTTGTGGAGAGATGGTGTTGTTGTGGGACGTGCTGGTGTTGTTGTGGGAGTGCTGGTGTTGTTGTGGAGAGTGCTGGTGTTGTTGATGGGGGTGCTGGCGTTGTTGTGGGGGAGTGCTGGTTGTTGTTCTGGGCGTGTGTGTGTGTCGGGCGTGCTTGGTGTTGTTGTGGTGTGCTGGTGTTGTTGTGGGAGTGCTGTGTTGTTGTGGGTAGGAGTTTGGATGTTGTGTGTGGGAGTGTCTGTGTTGTTGTGCGGAGAGCTGGTGTTGTTGAGGAGAGTGCTGGTGTTTTGTGGAGTGCTGGTGTTGTTGTTGGGCGTGCTAGTGTGTTCTGGGTGTGCTGGGTGTGTATTTGTGGGAGTGTGGTGTTGTTGTGGGCGTGCTGGTGTGTTTGTGGGAGTGTGTCGTTGTTGTGGGAGGTGGTGCTGTTGTGGGGGTGTGTGTGTTTCTTGTGGGAGTGCTGGTGGGTTGTTGGTGGGAAGTGCTGCTGGTGTTGTTTTGGAGTGCTGGTGATGTTGTGGGCGTGCTGGTATTGTCTGGGAGTGTGGTGTTGTTGTGGGAATGCTGGTGTTGTAGTGGGAGTGATGGTTGTTGTGGGAGAATGCTGTGTTGTTGTGGGAGGGCTGGTGCTGTTTGTGGGGTGCTGGTTGTTCTTGTGGAGGTGCTGGTGTTGTTGGGGGAGGTGGTGTTTGTTGTGGGAGTGCTGTGTGTTGTTTGTGGGCGGTGCTGGTATTGTTCTGGAGTGCTGGTGTTGTTGTGGAATGCTGGTGTTGTTGTGGGAGTGCTGGTGTTGTTGCTGGGCGTTGCTGGTATTGTCGGGAGTGATGGTGTTGTTTTGTGGGAGTGATGGTGTTGTTGTGGTAGTCCTGGTGTTGTTGTGAGCGTGTGGTGTTGTTGTGGCGTGCTGGTGTTGGTGGTGGGGTGTGCCTGGATGTAGTTTTGGGAGTGCTGGTGTTGTTTGTAGGAGTGTGGTGTGTTGTAGGAGTGCTGGTGTTGTTGTGTGGGTGTGCTGGTGTTGGTTGTGGAGTGTCTGGTGCTGTTGTGGAGTGCTGGTGTTGTTCTGGGAGTGATCGGTGTGGTTGTGGGCGTGCTGTGTTGTTGTGGGAGGGCTGGTGTTGTTGTGGATGGAGTTGCTGGTGTTGGTTGTGAGCGTGCTGGAGTTGATTGTGGGAAGTGCTGGTGTTGTTGTGGGAGTGGTGGTGTTGTTTCAGGGGATGATGGTGTTGGTTGTGAGCGTTGCTGGTTGTTTCTTGTGAGCGATGCTCGAGTTGTTGTGGGAGTGCTGGTGTTGTTGTGGGAGTGTCTGGTGTTGTTCTGGGTGATGCTGGTGTTGTTGTGAGCGTGCTGGTCTTGTTTTGGGGAGTGCTGTGTTGTTGTGGGAGTTGCTGGTGTTGTTGGGGAGTGATGGGTGTTGTTGTGGAGTGCTGCTGTTTGTTGTGAGCTGCTGGTGTTGTTTGGGGTTGTGCTGGTGTTGTTGTGGGAGTGCTGGATGTTGTTGTGGGATGTGCTTGGTATTATTTTCTGGGGATGCTGGGGTTGTTTGTGAGCGTAGCTGGAGTTGTTGTGGGATGTGCTGGTGTTTTTGTGGGGAAGTGTCGTGTTGTTCTAAGGATGCTGGAGTTGTTCTTGTGACGCGTGCTGGTGTTGTTGTGAGCAGTGCTGGTGTTGTTGTGAGCGTGCTGGTGTTGTTTATGGGAGTGCTGGTGTTGTTGTGGGGACTGCTGGTTTTGTTGTGGAGTGTTGGTGTTGTTTTGAGCGTGCTGGAGTTCGTTGGTGGGAGTGCTGGTGTTGTTGTGGGAGTGCTGGGTTGTGTGTGGGCGTGCTGGTGTTGTTGTAGGTGTGGGTGCTGGTGTTTTGTTGTAAGGCGTTGCTGGTGGTGTTGTGAGAGTGCTGGTGTTGGTAAGCGTGTTGTGGTGTTGGTTGTGAGGGTGCTGGTGTTGTTGTGGGAGTGCTTGTCTGTTTGTGGGCGTCCGTTCTGGTGTGTTGTGGGAGTGTGTGATGTTGTTGTGGGAGTGCTGGTGTTGTTGTGGGAGTGCTGGTGTTGTTTGAGCGTGCTGGTGTTGTATGTGTGCGTTGCTGGTGTTGTTGTGGGCGTTCTGGTGTTGTTGTGGGAGTGCTGGTGTTGTTGTGGAGAGTGCATGGGTGTTGGTGTGGGGAGTGCTGGTGTTGTTGTGGGAGTGCTGGTGTTGTTGTGATCGTGCTGGTGTTGTTGTGGAGTGCTGGTGTTGTTCTGATCGTCTGGTGTTGTTGTGGGAGTGCTGGTGTGTTGTGATCGTGCTGGTTTGTTGTGTTCGTGCTTGGTTGTTGTTGTGATGCGTGCTGGTGTTGTTATTGATCGTGCTGGTGTTGTTGTTTGAGTCGTGTGCTGGTGTTGTTGTGATCGTGTGGTGTTGTTGTGATCGTGCTGGTGTTGTTGTGATCGTGCTGGTGTTGTTGTGATCGTGCTGGTGTTGTTGTGATCGTGCTGGTGTTGTTGTGATCGTGCTGGTGTTGTTGTGATCGTGCTTGGTGTTGTTATGATCAGTGCTGGTGTTGTTTGATCGTGCTGGTGTTGTTTGTGGGAGTGCTGGTGTTGTTGTGATCAGCTGGTGTTGTTGTATGATCGTGCTGGTGTGTTGTGATCGTGGTGGTGCTTGTTGTGATCGTGTGGTTGTGTGTTGTGATCGTGCTGGTGTTGTTGTGATCGTGCTGGTGTTGTTGTGGCGTGCTGGTGTTGTTGTGATCGTGCTGGTGTTGTTGTGATCGTGCTGGTGTTGTTGTGATCGTGCTGGTGTTGTTGTGAGCGTGAGCTGGTGTTGTTGTTGATCGTGCGGGGTTGTTGTGATCGTGCTGGTGTTGTTGTGATCGTGCTGGTAGTTGTTGTGAGCGTGTGGTGTTGTTGTGATCGTGTGGTGTCGTTGTGATGTGTGCTGGTGTTGTTGTGATCGTGCTGGTGTTGTGTGAGCGTTGTGCTGGTGTTGTTGTGATCGTGCTGGTGTTGTTGTGATCGTGTGGTGTTGTTGTGATCGTGCTGGTTCGTTGTTTGGGCGTGCTGGTGTGTTTGATCGTGCTTGGTGTTGTTGTGATCGTGATGGTGTTGTTGTGAGAGTGCTGGTTGGTGTTGTGAGGCTTGCTGGTGTTTGTTGTTTATGTTTGAGAGTTGCTGGTGTTATTGTGAGCGTGCCTGGTGTTGTTGTGATCGTGTGGGGGGTTCTGAGAGTGCTGGTGGTGTTCTGAGAGTGCTGGTGGTGATTCTGAGAGTGCTGGTGTTGTTCTGAGAGTGCTGGTGTGGTGTGATCTGCTGGTGGTGTTCTGAGAGTGACTGTGTTGTTGGTATCGTGCTGGTGGTGTTCTTGAGATGTTGCTGGGGTTGTTGTGGGCGTGCTGGTGTTATTGTGAGCGTGCTGGTGTTGTTGTAAGAGTGCTGGTGTTGTTATGGGCGTGAATGGTGGTGTTTGTCGCAGCTTTGCTGTGTTTGTTGTGGAGAGTTGCCTGTGGTGCTTGTGAGGCGTGCTGAGGTGCTGGTGTGGTATGAGGTTGACTGGTGGTGTAGTTGTGGGAGTGCTGTTGTTGTCTCGTGCTTGTGGGAGTGTGGTATTGTTGTGGGGCGTTGCTGGGGGTGGTGGTTTGTGTGAGTGCTGTTGTTGTTGTGGGAGTGTGTATTGTTGGTGGGCGTGCTCTGGTGGGTGTTGTGAAGCTGCTGAGTGTTGTTGTAAAGAGATTGCTGTGTTAGGTGTTGTGAGACGTGCTGGGGTTGTTGTTCTTTTTTCTGGGGTGACTAGAGAAGTGCTGGTATTGTTGTGGGCGTGCTGATGGTGTTGTGAGGCGTGTGCTAGGTTTGTTAGGGTGAAGCGTGCTGGTGGTTTTGTTGTGAGCGTGCTGGTGTTGTTGTGAGCGAGCTGTGTATTGTTGGCTGTGGGCGTGGCGTGCCATGGTGGGTGTTGTCGCGGGGCTCTGCTAGTGGTGTTGTTTAGAGCGGTGCTGGCTGTTGTTGTGGACGTGCTGGTGTTGTTGGGGGAGTTGCGCCACCCAGGGACTCGAGTGATAAGGTCACAGAGTGCTTAGGGGGTTGGTTGTGTGAATTGCTGGACCCCAGATCCCCCGAAGGTCGGAGTGGCTCTGCGGTTTGGTTGTACGGATTGTCGGTTGCCGAGCGTTTTCCATGGCTGGGGTGGTGGTGTGTGGTGGGCTTGCGTCCTGAGGAGTGTGGCCTGGTGTTGTGTTGTTAGTGTGCGTTGTTTTGCTCCGGGGATGGTTTTTGGCTGGGCGTTGGGTGTGGGGCTCTCGTGAGATGTATGGTGGATCGTGCTGGTTGGTTGTTTAAGGGGAAGTAGTGTGCTGGTGTTGTTGTCCGTGGTGGGGTGTGAGAGTGACTGAGGTGGCTGGTCTTGTTATAGTATCGTTGTTGAGAGCGCGTTGCCCTGGTTGTGTTTGCTTGTGAGCGTGTAGTTGCCTCGTGCCATGGTGTTGTTTCATATGTTGTGTAAGCGTTTTTGCATAACCGTTGGTGGTGTTGTTCTTCGTTGAGGGGTGTTCGGTGGTGGTGCGCAACCTGTCGGGTGTAGGGCCGTCGTCGGCGCGTTCGTGCTGGTGTTGTTTTTGTGTGCCCCGTGGGAGGTTACCCGTGGTGTTTGTGACGCGGACTACCGCCAAGGCGGTTTTGGTGGAGCAATTGCTCGCTCGGGGTGCTCGGTGGTTGTTTGCTTTTCTGTTCGTTGTTTATGTGGGCCCCGTTTGGGTGTGCTTGCTCGGGGTGCTTGACTAGCCGACTATGGTGGTTGTTGTGAGGCCGGGTTTGCTGGTTGTTTGGTCGTCTCCGTATGTGCTGGGCGTTCCGTAGAGTTGTCGTGTGGATGCTGCGTGTTTGTGTTTTTTGTGTGACAGGCGTGTCCGCTGGTGATTGTTTTCGTGTGTGTTTCCAGTGAGTGATGACAGGGGCTGGTTGTTGTTGTTGTGGGGGGCCGTGATGGCTGTGGATGGCCAGGGCGCGTAGGTGTAAACCGTGATGCTGCATTCGGCGCGTCCGGGTTCGTCCCCCGTGCGTCGTGTGGTGTGTTGTGCATGGGGAGAAGTTTGGTTGTTATGGGTCGTTGCTGTGAGCGGTTTTGCTGGGGGTATGGTTGTTTGTGAGCGTGTGGGTTTGATGCGTGTTCTTGTGTGGGCGTGCTGCGGTGGTGTTGTCCGAGCGTGCTGGTTGGTTTGTTGTGGGGTGTGCTGGGTGTTGGTTGTTGTTCTGTCGGGGGCGTCTGCTGGTCGTGGGTGGGTGGCTTTTGTTGTGAGCATGCTAGGGGTGCGGTGGTCTGGTGGGAAAAGGCGGGATGTGCTTGGTGTTGTTGTGGAGCGGGCGTGCCTGGTTTTTGCTGGTGTTGTGTTGTCTGTGCAGTGTGGTTGACTTTTGTGGGCTCACGAGAGGGCTGAAGGAGGGAGTAGTGCTGAGTGTTGTTGTGGGACAGTGCTGGGTGATGTTGTGGGAGTGTGGGTGGTGTGTTGTGGAGGAGATGGCTGGGTTGTTAGTTTGTGGGGAGAGGGAGGAGTGGCTGGTTCAGGAGAGCGAGTTGGCGTTGGTTATTGTGTGGTGGGAGACGTGCTCATGGTGTCGTGTTTTGAGAGGTTCTGGTGGTTGTTGTGTGAGTGACTGGTGTTGTTTGTGTCTGAGAGTGCTGGTGTTGTTTCGGGTATGTCACCCTGTCTCGGTGAGAGTGCTGGTGGTGTTGTTGTGCGAGGAGAGTTGTGGTGCTGGTGTTGTTTTGTGGGAGTGCTCTGGGTGTTGTTTGTTGTGAGCTGATCTGGTTGTTGGTTGTTGTGACTGTGAGAGTGTGGTGTTTTGTTGTTGTTTGATGGAGTGCCTGGTGTTGTTGTGAGAGGAGTGCTGGTGTTGTTGTGGTCTGGTGCTGGTGTTGTTGTGAGGTGCTGGTTGTTTTTGTGAGGAGTAGTAGTGCTCGGTGTTTGTGTGTGTGACGTGCTGGTGTTTGTTTGTGAGGAGTTGCTGGGTTGTTGTTGTTGTGAGTGCTGGTGTGGTGTTGCGAGTGCTGGTGTTTTTGGTGGGTGTGCTGGTGTTGTTGTGTGAGTGGCCTGGTGTTATGGTGGGCGTGCTGGTGTTGTTGTGGAAGTGCTAGGTCTTGTTTGTGAGCGTGCCTGGTTTGTTGTGTGTGTGCTGTGTGTGGATTGTGGGCTGTGCTTGGTGGTGGTTGTTGTTGTGAGAGTTGGTTGGTGTGTTGTGGGAGGCCTTGTGTTGTTTTTTTGGGCGTGGCTGGTGGTGTTGTGGGGAGTCGTGTAGTGCTGGTGTTGTTGTGAGCGTGCTGTGTTGTTTATGTGAGTGCTGTTGGTTGTTTGTGAGAGTGTTGGTGTTTGTTGTGGGGAGTGCTGGGTGGTGTTGTGAGTGTGATGGTGCTTTTGTGCTCGTGGGTGTCTTGGTTGTTGTTGGGGCCGAGCCTGGTTGTTGTTGCGGGATGCTGGTGGGTCGTTGTGAAGAGTGCTTGGTGGTGTTCGTGAGGAGTGTGGTGTTGTTAGCCGTGTGGTGAGTGAATGATTTGGGTGCCTGGTGTTGTTGTGGGCCAGTGCCTGGTGGTGTTGTAGAGGGCTGTGGTTGTTGTGAGAGTGCTGGTGTTGTTTTGGGTTAGTGCTGTTGTTGTTGTTGTGAGTGCTGGTGTTGTTGTGTGAGAGTGCTGAGTTGTTGTTGTGTGTGTGACTGGTGTTGTTGTGATGAAGTGCCGGTTGTCGTTGTTGCCGTGAGTGTTGGTGTTGTTGTGAGAGTTGTGTGGTGTTGTTTGTGTGAGAGTGCTGGGTTGTTGTGGGTATGTGGTGTTGTTGTGTTAGTGCTGTGTTGTTTAGATGTGAAGAGTCGCTGGTTGTTGTTGTGTGGCGGTGCTGGTTTGTTTGAGAGTGCTGGCTGGTGTTGTTATGTGAGTGCTTGGGTGTGGATGTTGTTTGTGAGAGTGCTGGTTGTTGTTGTGGAGTGCTCCGGTTGGTTGTTGGTGAGAGTGTGGTGTTGTTGCGACAAGTGCTGTTGTTGTTGTGTTGAGTGCTGGTGTTGTTGTGAGACTGCATGGTTGTTGTTGTATGATGAGTGCTGGTGTTGTTGTTGAGAGTGCTGGTGTTGTTGTGTGAGTGCTGATTGTTTTGTGAGAGTGCCTGGTGTTTGTTATGTGTGTGAGTGCTGGTGTTGTTGTGAGAGTGCTGTGTGTTTTTGTTTGGGAGTGCTGGGTTTTGTTGTGTGATGTGCTGGTGTTGTTGTGAGGAGTGCTGGTGTTGTTGTTGTGTGAGTGCTGGTGTTTGTTTTTGATGGAGTGCTGGTGTTGTTGTTGTGAGTGCTGGTGTTGTTGTGAGAGCTGCTGGAGTTGGTTGTGTGAGTGCTGGAGTGTGTTGTTGTGTGATGCTGGTGTTTGGTTTGTGTGAGAGTGCTGGTGTTGTTGTTGTGAGGTGGTGTATTGTGTATCGAGTGCTTGCTGCTGTTTATGTGGGAAGTGCTGGTATTGTTGTGGGCCGTTGCTAGGTGGTGTGTTGTGTGCGTGCTGGTGGTGTTGTGAGGTGCTGGTGGTTGTTGTGAGCGTGCTGGTGTTGTTGTGGGTGTGCTGGTGTTGTTTGTGGGCGTGCTTGGTAGGTGTTGTGAGCGTGCTGGTGGTTGTTGTGAGCGTGCTGGTTGTTGTTGTGACCGTTGCTGGTGTTGTTGTGAGCGTGGCTGGTGGTGTTACAGAGCGTGTGGTGTTGTTGGTGGGGGTTCGTGCTATGTAATAAATTCTGTGTGTGGTGAGGATGTTGTGGCGTCCTGGTGGTGTTGTGAGAGTGTGTGTGTTGTGGTGAGTGCTGGTATTGTTGTGGGGCAGTGTTGGGTGGTGTTGTAAGCGTGCTGGTGTTGTTGGTGAAGAGTCCTTGGTGTTGTGGTTTGAGTGCTGGTGTGTTGTGGGAGTTGCTGGAGTGTTGTTGTGAGTGTTGGTGTTGTTGTGGGAGTGATGTTGTTGTGTGGGAGTAGTGCTGGATGGTTGTGGGGCGTGCTGGTCGGGGTTGTGAGCGTGCTGGTGTTGTGTGGGAGTGCTGGGAGTTGTTGTGGGCGTGCTGGTGGTGTTGTTGAGCGTGCTGTGTTGTTGTGCGCGTGCTGTTGTTCTTGTGGGCGTGCTGGTGGCTGTTGTGAAGAGGTGGCTGGTGGTGTGTTGTCGGGAGTGTGGTGTTGTTGTGGGGCGTACTGGTGGTGTTGTGAGCCGTGCTTTGTGTTGTTGTGGAGTGCTGGGCGGGTTGTTGTGGGCGTGCTGGGGTTGTTGTGGGAGTGCTGTGTTGTTGTGGGAGTGCTGGTGTTGTTGTGGGTGGGCTTGGTGTTGTTGTGGGAGTGCTGGTGTTGTTGTGGGAGTGCTGGTGTTGTTGTGGAGCTGTGCCTGGTGTTGTTGTGGGAGGTGCTGGTGGTGTTGTGGGAGTTGGCTGTTTGTTGTTGTGTGCGTGCTGGTGTTGTTGGGGGACAGTGGTGCTGGTGTTGTGGGAGTGATGGTGTTGTTGTTGGGGCGTGGCTGGTGGTGTTGTGAGCCGTGGTGGTGTAGTACGTGTGCGTGGATGGGTGTTGTTGTGGGGGGGGGACGTGCTGGTGTTGTTTGTGCGGAGTAGCTGGTGTTTGTTGTGGGAGTGCTGGGGGTTTTGGTTGTAGTGTGCGTGTCTGGTGTTGTTGTGAGGTGCTGGTGTTGTTGTGGGAGTGCTTGGTGTTGTTGTGGGAGTGCTGGTGTTGTTGTGGTGCGTGCTGGTGTTGTTGGGGGTGTGGTGCTGGTGTCGGTGGGCGTTCTGGTGTTGTTGTGGGCGTTGCTGGTGGTGTTGTGAGCGTGCCTTGTGCTTTCTGAGGGCGTGCTGGTGTTGAGGTGGGCGTGCTGGTGTGTTGTGAGAGTGTTGCTGTTGGTGCTTTTGTGGGAGTGACCCCTCCTGGTGTTGTTGTGGGGCGTGCTGGTGTGTGTTGTGGGAGTGCTGGGGCTTTTGTGGGAGTGCTGGTCGTTTGTTGTGGGGGGCGTGTGGTGGTGGTGGTGTTGTGAGCGTGTGGTGGTGTTTGTGAGGTGTGGAGTTGTTGTGGGAGTCGTGAGTGTTGTTGTGTGCGTGCTGGTGGTGTTGTGAGGTGCTGGTGTTTGCTGCTTGGGAGGTGCTGTGTTGTTGTTGTGCGTGCTGGTAGTGTTGTAAGCGTGCTGGTGTTGTTGGGGAGTGCTGGTGTTGAATGTGTGCGTGCTGGTTTTGTTGTGGGAGTGTGGTGTATTTGGTGTGGCGCTGCTGGTGTTGTTGTGGGAGAGAAAGTACTGGTGGTGTTTGTGAGAGTGCTGGTGCTTGTGTGGAGAGTGCTGTGCTTTTGTGGGAGTGCTCGGTGTTTTGTTGTGGGAGTGCTGGTGCTTTTGTGGGAGTGCTGTTGTTGTTCGTGGGAGTGATGGTGTTTTGTGGGAGTGCTGTGTTGTTGTGGGGAGTGTGGTATTGTGGTGGGAGTAGTGCTGGTGTTTTGTGGGTGCTGGTGGTTGTTGTGGGAGTTGCTGGTGCTTTTTGTCGGGCAGTGTGGTGTTGTTGTGGGAGTGCTGGTGTTGTTGGGGGAGGTGGCAGTGGTGATGGTGTTGTGGGAGTGCTGGTGTTGTTTGTAGGGCGTGCTGGTGTTGTTTTGGGGTGCTGGTGTTGTTGTGAGCGTGCTGGTGTTGTTGTGTGAGTTGCTGGTGCTTTTTTGGCGTGCTGGTGTTGTTGGTGCGTGCTGTTGGTGTGTGAGAGTTGCTGGCTGCTTTGTGGGAGTGGCTGGTTTCTGTTGTTTTCACTGGGCGTGCTGGTGGTGTTGTGGGCCGTGCTGGTGGTGTGTGTGATCGTGTTGCTGGTGTTGTTGTGTGGAGTGCTTGTTGCTTTTGATAGGGTCGTGATGGATGTTGGTTGTAGTTGCGTGTAGGTGGTGTTGTGAGAGTGCTGGTGCTTTTGTGAGGAGAGTGCTGGTGTTGTTGTGGGCTTAGCTGGAGGTGTTGTGGGATGTGCTGGGATGCTTTTGTGGGAGTGCTAGGTGTTGTTGTAGGGGCGTGGCTTGGTCGGTGTTGTGAGCTGATGATGATGTTGTTGTGGGAGTGCTGGTTGTGGTTGTGGGAGTGCTGTTATTGTTGGTTGGGAGTGTGGTGGTGTTGTGGGAGTGCTGGTGTTGTTGTGGGAAATGAGGCTGGTGTTGTTGTGGAAAGTGCTAGGTATTGTTGTGGGAGTGTGGTGTTGTTGTGGGAGTGCTGGTGGTGTTAGTGAGCTTGCTGGAGTGGTGGGGAGTGGTGTTGTGAGCGTATGTGTGTGTTGTGGTAGTGTCTGGTGTTGTTGTGGGAATTATGTGCTGTGGTTGTTGTTGGTGCGTTCTCTGTGGTGTTTGTGAGCGTGCTGGTTGTTGTGGGAGTGCTTGTATTGTTGTTGGGAGTGCTTGGTGTTGTTGTGGGATGGTGTGTCTGGTGTTGTTGTGTGCGTGCTGGTGGTTTCGTGAGCGTGCTGGGTGTGTTGTGGGAGTTGACTGGTGTACTGTTGTGTGCGTGCTGGTGGTGGGTTTGTGAGCGTGCTGGTTTTGTTGTGGGAGTTCTGGTGTTGTTGTGGGAGTGCTGGTATGTTGGGGATACAGTGCTGGTGTGTGTGGGAGTGCTGCGTCGGTGTTGTGAGCAGTGCTGGGTGAGTTGTTGTGAGTCGTGCTGGTGTTGTTGTGGGGGTGCTGGTGTTGTTGTGGAGTGCTGTTGTGTTGTGTGCGTCTGTGTGGTGTTGTGAGCGTGTGGTATGTTGTTGTGGGTAGTGTGACTGGTATTGTTGGGGGAGTGCTGGTGTTGTGTGGGAGAGCTGGTGTTGTTGTTGTGCGTGATGGTGGTGTTGTGAGGGTGCTGGTGTTGTATGTGGGAGTGCTGGTGTTGTTGTGTGCGTGCTGGTGGTGTTCGTGAGCGTGCTGGCTGTTTGTTGTGGGAGTGTGGTGTTGTTGTATGTGGTGCTTGGGTTGGTGTTGTGAGCGTGCTGGTGTTGTGGTGATGGGATTAGTGGTGTTTGTTGTGGGAAGTACTGTGTTGTTGTGAGAGTTGCTGGGTCGTGTTTTTGTGGGAGTGCTGGTATTGTTGTGGGAGTGGTGGTGCTTTTGTAGGGATTTGCTGGTGTTGTTGTGGGGGTGCTGGTGCTGTTTTGTGGGATGTGCTGGTGTTGTTGTGTGGGAGTGTCTGGTGTTGTTGTGGGGAGACAGTGATGGTATTGTTGTGTGGGAGTGGGTGGTGTTGTGAGCGTGCTTGGTGTGTTGTTGAGAGTGCTGTTGTTGTTGTTGTGGGAGTGCTGGTATTGTTGTGGGAGTGCTGGTGGTGTTGGTGAGCGTGCTCGGTGGTGTTTTGTGCGTTCCTGGTTGTTTTTGTGGGGAGTCCCTGGTGTTGTTGTGGGCGTGCTGGGTGTTGTTGTGGGGAAAGTGCTGTGTTGTTGTGGGGTGCTGGTATGTGTTGTGGGAGTCCTCGGTGTTGTTGTGGCGTGTGGTTGTGTTGTGAGCGTACTGGTGTTTTGTGGGGAGGTCCTGGCTGGTTGTTGTGGGAGTGATGGTGTTAGTCTGGGGATGTGACTGGTGTTGTTGTGGGAGTGCTGGCGATGTTGGGGGGGCCTGCTGGTGTTGTTGTTGGCTGTGCTGGTGTTGTTTGTGGGCGGTTATGGTTTTGTTGTGGGAGTGCTGGTGGTGTTGCTGTGGGCGTGCTGGTGTTGTTGTGGGTAAGTGCTCTGGTGTTTTTTTGGTGTCGGGCGTGCTTGTGTGGTTGAGGGCTTTCTGGTTTGTTGTGGGAGTTGGTGTTGTTGTGGGAGTGTGGTTGCTGTTGTTGAGAGCTGGGTGTTGTTGTGTGAGTTGCTGGTGGTTTGTTGTGATGAGCGTGCTTGAAGTAGTTGTAGGCGTGCTGGTGTTGTTCTCCGGCGTGCTGGAGTTGTTGTGGGCGAGCTGTGGTTATTGTGGGCGTGCTGGTATTGTTAGTGTGGGCGGCGTGCTCTAGTTGTTGTAGGCGTTGCTGGTTGTTGTTCTGGGCGTGCTGGTGTTGTTGTGGACCGTGCTGGTGTTGTTGTGGGTGTCGTGCTGGTCTGTTGTTGTGGCGTGCTGGAGTTGTTGTAGGCGGTGTGGTGTTGTTGTGGCCGTGCTGGTGTTGTTCTGGGCTGCTGGTGTGTTGTTGTGGGTGTGTGTTGAGTTGTTCGATGTAAGCGTGCTGGTGTTGTTCTGGGCGTGCTGGTATTGTTCTGGCGTGCTGGTGTTGTTATGGGCGTGACTGATGTTGTTGTGACTCGTGGTGTGTTGTTGTGGGCGTAGCTGGATATTGGTGTGGGCCATTCTGGTGTTGTTGTGGGCCGTTGCTCTGTTTTTTGGGGGCGTTGGGTATGTTTGCCGTGGGCGTGTGACTATACTGCGAACAATTGAGGATATGTTGTGTGTGTGTGTGGTGTGAGTGTGTGGTGTGTGTGTGTGTGTGCTGGTGTGTGTGTTTTACTCACCTGTTGTGACTGTGTTGTCGTTCCATAGCTAAAGCTTGGCCCACCTGTTCGCTGGTCGCTACTGGGTCCAATTCCTGTTACGTTTCAATCCATCTTATACAGCCCTGGATTGGTATATACCTGGAGTACACACACACACACAACACACCATTCACACACACACACACACACACAACACACACACAAACACACACACACACCACCTGCACACACACACACACCACACGCACACACACTCACTTGGTTCAAGCACGTCATAGAAATTAGAGAAAGTGCAAAGGTTTGCAACCAAGGACTAGTCCCGAAGCTAAGGGGAATGTCCACGTGATGGATGAGCGTTAATGGAAGTCTCGACCTGCGACTGGTGAGGACAGGGATGTTACCAGAGATGGGTCACGCGAGCAACAAGGGGTCGCCAGCAACAAGGGGTCACAGCAACAAGGGGGTCACAGCAACAGGGGTCACAGCAACAAAGGTGACACAGAAACAAGGGAGTCAAAGCAACAAGGGGAAACAGCAACAAGGGGTCACTGCAACAAGGGGAAGACAGCACAAGAGTGATACACAGCAACAAGGGGACACCAGCAACAAGGTGGGACACAACAACAAGGGGACACAGCACACAAGGGGACACAGTAACAAGGGGGACACAAAACAACAAGGGGGCACAGCAACAAGGGGACACAGAACAAGGGGACACAGCAACAAAGGGGGAACACAACAAAAGGGGACCAGCAACAAGGGACACAACAAACAAGGGGAAAACAGCAACAAGGGGAACAACAAGCAAGGGGACACCGGCCAACAAGGGGACACAGCGAACAAGGGGACACAGCAAACAAGGGGACACAGCAACAAGGGGACACAGAGTAACAAGGGGACACAGCAACAAGTATTGTGGACCGCAGCAGAACAAGGTGGACACAGCAACAAGGGGAAACGCAACAAGGGGACACAAACAAGGGGACACAGCAACAAGGGGACACAACAACAAGGGGACACAACAACAAGGGGACACAACAACAAGGGGACACAGCAACAAGGGGACACAGTTGGAAGTTGAAGACTTAGATGAATCACAGGGATGTTAGGAAGTATTTCTTCAGTCACAGAGTAGTTTAAGAATGGTATACAATACCGACAAGATGAAATTAAGACACATGTGCAACATCCGGGTATCTTTTTTGTAGACGTTTCGCCATCCAGTGGCTTTATCAATACAAATTCCAGGACATAACTTGAAGACAGTAGAACTATGTACAGATGAGGTAATCAGTCCCTCAACCTTGGAGTTGGTGCGAAGAGCACCATAGTCGTGGAGATTCTGAAGCAGAAGCAAGGCGCCTGACGCTTATATACTGACGTCAGGTGGAAATGGGACGGGTAGCAGACGGGGGCATAGTCACTGGTAGGCGGGATTCCCCAGTGGAAGTAGGTGCTACCCAAAGAGTTGCTGTGTCTGACGAGGTGATCTTCGCACCTACTGCAAGGTTGAGGGACTGATTACCTCATCTTCTGTACATAGTTCTACTGTCTTCAAGTTATGTCCTGGTCACTGGAGGGCGAAACGTCTACAATAAAGATACCTAGATGCTGCACATGTCTTAAATTCTTCAGTCATAGAGTTGTCAGGAAGTGGAATAGTCTGGCAAGTGAAGTAGTGGAGGCAGGAACCATACATAGCTTTAAGAAGAGGTATGATGAAGCTCATGGAGCAGGGAGAGTGATCTAGTAGCGACCAGTGAAGAAGCGGGGCCAGGAGCTGTGAATCGACCCCTACAACCATAATAGGTGAGTACACACAAGACAGGAAGAGAGCTAAGAAGGTGGAATCAAGGGAGAATGAATAACGAGAGGAAAAGAAGGAAAAAAACAGGTAGGAAGGAAAGCAAGAAGAATGGAGAAGCTCGTGACGTCACAATAACAGGATGGAGCAGAGTTACATCCCCATCTCCCGGGTAATTACAGGGTGGTGCCAAAGATTTCTCTCCTCAGGCGTTTGTGTTATCACAGCACTGACAACACCATCAGTGTCCTTCTGCACTATTCTGCATTATATATATATATATATATATATATATTTTTATATATATATATATATATATATATATATATATATATATATATATATATATTATATTTTATATATATATATATATATATATATATATATATATATATATATATATATATGTATTAATCTAATTTATACATCTCCTTCAAGGACCAAAACATTGTATCAATCGCATTTGCTAGAAAAATGACAGGATGGATAATGAGAACCTTCAAAACTAGGGAGGCCAAGCCCATGATGACACTCTTCAGGTCACTTGTTCTATCTAGGCTGGAATATTGCTGCACACTAACAGCACCTTTCAAGGCAGGTGAAAATTGCTGACCTAGAAAATGTACAGAGAACTTTCACGGCACGCATAACGGAGATAAAACACCTCAATTACTGGGAGCGCTTGAGGTTTCTAAACCTGTATTCCCTGGAACGCAGGCGAGAGAGATACATGATTATATACACCTGGAAAATCCTAGAGGGACTAGTACCGAACTTGCACACGAAAATCACTCACTACGAAAGCAAAAGACTTGGCAGACGATGCAACATCCCCCCAATGAAAAGTAGGGGTGTCACTAGCACGTTAAGAGACCATACAATAAGTGTCAGGGACCCGAGACTGTTCAACTGCCTCCCAGCACACATAAGGGGGATTACCAACAGACCCCTGGCAGTCTTCAAGCTGGCACTGGACAAGCACCTAAAGTCAGTTCCTGATCAGCCGGGCTGTGGCTCGTACGTTGGTTTGCGTGCAGCCAGCAGCAACAGCCTGGTTGATCAGGGGCTGATCCACCAGGAGGCCTGGTCACAGACCGGGCCGTGGGGGCGTTGACCCCCGAAACTCTCTCCAGGTAAACTCCAGGTAATTGTGGTTGCAGGGGTCGATTCATAGCTCCTGGTGCCTCATCTTCACTGCTTGCTACTAGGTCCACTCTCTTCCTGCTCCATGAGCTTTATCATACCTCTCCTTAAAGCTGTGTATGGTTCCTGCCTCCACTACATCACTCTACAGATTGTTTCACTTCCTGACAACTCTGTGACTGAAGAAATACTTCCTAACATCCCTGTGATTCATCTGTGTCTTCAACTTCCAACTGTGTCCCCTTGTTGTTGTGTCCCCTTGTTGCTGTGTCCCCTTGTTGCTGTGTCCCCTTGTTGCTGTGTCCCCTTGTTGCTGTGTCCCCTTGTTGCTGTGTCACCTTGTTGCTGTGTCCCCTTGTTGCTGTGTCCCCTTGTTGCTGTGTCCCCTTGTTGCTGTGTCCCCTTGTTGCTGTGTCCCCTTGTTGCTGTGTCCCCTTGTTGCTGCGTCCCCTTGTTGCTGTGTCCCCTTGTTGCTGTGTCCCCTTGTTGCTGTGTCCCCTTGTTGCTGTGTCCCTGTTTGCTGCGTCCCCTTGTTGCTGTGTCCCCTTGTTGCTGTGTCCCCCTTTTTGTTGTGTCCCCTTGGTGCTGTGTCCCCTTGTTGCTGTGTCCCCTTGTTGCTGTGTCCCCTTGTTGTTGTGTCCCCTTGTTGCTGTGTCCCCTTGTTGCTGTGTCCCATCTCTGGAACATCCTGTCTCTGTGGGTTCCAAACTGGTGCTACATACTCCAGTATAGGCCTGACGTACACAGTGTACAGAGTCTTGAACGATTCCTTACTGAGGTACCGGAACGCTGTTCTCAAGTTTGCCAGGCGCCCATATGCTGCAGCAGTTACCTGGTTGATGTGTGCTTCCAGAGACATGCTCGGTGTTATACTCACCCCAAGATCTTTGTCCTTGAGTGAGGTTTGTAGTCTCTGGCCCCCTAGATTGTGCTGTGTGTGTGTGTGTGTGTGTGTGTGTGTGTGTGTGTGTGTGTGTGTGTGTGTGTGTGTGTACTAACATCTTGAGTACAGGAACCTAGTCGTCCAACTGTCTTTGTGTAGACTTCCGGTCATTAGCAGCCAGAGGTAATTAGTACAGTGATTAACGAGGCAGTTGAGTAATTAGGCAGAAACCAGCGTACAAGGGAGCCAGACAACCACTGATTTTCTCTCTCTCTCTCTCTCTCTCTCTCTCTCTCTCTCTCTCTCTCTCTCTCTCTCTCTCTCTCTCTCTCTCTCTCTCTCTCTCTCTCTCTCTTTCTCCCCTTAATTGGTGCAGGAATATTCATCAATCACCGGAAGCGAGACAAAGAAACTAAGGGAAGGGGTGGAGGTGCTTAAAGGGAGAAGAGGTTAAGGGTGAGAGTAGAGAGAGAGAGAGAGAGAGAGAGAGAGGTAAGTTAACCATCTTTCTCTAGTTCCAACATTAAGATTATAGATGGCTGGGTAAGACAGATGTTATTAAGAAAGTCTTGGATATTGAACTGTCTGGGAGAGTAGACAGACGTATCACCAGGATTTCTTAACCAGGGAACTGTTAGGGAAGATGGTACTCTATTTTTGAAATGGCTGGCCAACACAGCACTGAGATGTCTGGCCAACACAGCACTGACATGGCTGGCCAACACAGCACTGACATGGCTGGCCAACACAGCACTGAGATGGCTGGCTAACACAGCACTGAGATAGCTGGCCAACACAGCACTGAGATGGCTGGCCAACACAGCACTGAGATGGCTGGCCAACACAGCACTGAGATGGCTGGCTAACACAGCACTGAGATAGCTGGCCAACACAGCACTGAGATGGCTGGCCAACACAGCACTGAGATGGCTGGCCAACACAGCACTGAGATGGCTGGCCAACACAGCACTGAGATGGCTGGCCAACACAGCACTGAGATGGCTGGCCAACACAGCACTGAGATGGCTGGCCAACACAGCACTGACATGGCTGGCCAACACAGCACTGAGATGGCTGGCCAACACAGCACTGAGATGTCAACCCCGCCCACCCTGGGGAAGGGCGGGCCCAACACAACTGGATGGTGGCAACAACACTGAGGGGGTGGGCAAACACATTTGGATGGCTGGCAACACAGATGAGAGGGTCCCAACAGATGAGAGTCGGGCCAGCACAAACTGAATGTCTGGCCAGCCAAATGAGATGGCGGGCCACAACACTGAGTTGGTGGCACACAACCTGGATGTGGCCAAACACAACTGGTGGTGGCAACAAGCACGAGAGGGCTGGCCAACACAACGAGATGGCTGGCAACCCCGCACAAGATGGCTGGCCAAAACACAGCACTGGATGTTGGCCAAACAAGCACGAGAGGCTGGCCAACACAAATGAGATGGCTGGCTAAACACACGGATGGTGGCCAACCAGCACTGAGTGGTGCCCACAAGCACGAGTGGGGGCCAAACACACTGGATGGGGGCCCCAACACCACGGATGGGGGCCCAACACACACTGGATGTCGGGCCAAACCCACACCAGAGGGCTGGCCAACACACAGAGGGTGGCCAACCACACTGAGAGGGCGGGCCCAAAAACCAAAACAGGATGGCTGGCCCAACACACACTGAGAGGGGCTCCCAAAACACAACGAGAGGCGGGCCAAAACAGACTGGTGGCGGGGCCAACACCACTGAGAGTTCCCAAACAAGCACGAGAGGGCTGGCAAAAACAGCACTGGAGGGGCTGGCCAAAACACACTGAGATGGCGGCCAACACCACTAGAGGGTGGCCACACACATGAAGGCGGCCAACACGCATGGATGTTGGCCAACACAAACAGAGATGGGGGCCCAAAAAACGCACTGAGAGGCCCCTGGCCCAACACAGCAGGATGGCGGCCAACACACACTGAGAGGGCTGGCCAACACACACTGAATGGGGGCCAAACCCCGAACTAGATGGGGGCCCAACACGCACTGTGGGGGGCCAACACACACTGAATGCTGGCCACACAACACTGATATGTTGGAAGGGGAAAACACTGAGATGGTGGCCAACATGAGTTGGGGGCCCCAAACCAAACCGAGATGTTGGCCACAACACTGGATGGCTGGCCAAAGACACTGAGAGGGCTGGCCAAACACACACTGAGAGGGGTGGCCACAAGACTGAGGGGTTGGAAACCAGCACTGAGATGGGGCCAACCCCCGCATGATATGTCTGGCCAAAACACTGAGATTGCGGCCGCCAAACCTGAATGCTGGCCACACCACTGAGATGGCGGCCCAACAAGACTGGTGGGGGCCAACAAAATGAGATGTCTGGCCACCAACACTGAGTGGCTGGCCAACAAAACTGAGATGGTGGCCAACACAACACTGAGATGTTGGCCAACACCACTGAGATTCTGGCCAGCAACATTTTGGATGGCGGGCCAAAAACAGCACTGAGAGCTCCCAACAAAACACTGAGATGGCTGGAAAACAAAATGAGTGGTGGCCAACCACAAACACTAGATGTCTCCCAAACAAACCCTTGAGAGGGTGGCCAAAAGTACTGAGTGGTCCCAAACACACACTGAGATGGCTGGCCAACACAGATGAGAGGGGCCCAAAAAACAGACTGAGATGTTCCCACAAAACACTGGATGGGGGCCCACAAGACGGATGGTGGCCAACAAAACCCTGAGATGGCGGGCCCAAAAACATGAGTTTGGGGGCCCAAACAAAACACTGGATTTCTGCCAAAACCATGGTGCGGGCCCAAACACCATGAGATGCGGGCCCCAAAAACACTGATGCGGCCAACACAAAACGAGATGCTGGCCAAAAACCCATGAGATGGGGCCCAAACACACACTGAGATGGCTGGCCCAGACAACTGAGGGGTGGCCCCCAACGAATGTTTGGCCAAAAAACACTGGATGTCTGGCCAACACACATGAGTGCGGGGCCAACACAGCACTGAGTGGCTGGCCAACAAAACATGAGAGTCTGGCCAAACAACATGAGTGGTGGCCAACACAAACTGAGAGCTGGCCACACAACACTGAGATGTCTGGCCAAACACACTGAGATGGCGGGGCCAAAAAACATGGATGGCTGGCAACACACACTGAATGGTGGCCAACCACACTGGAGTTGGCCACCGCATGAATGTCGGCCAACCACATGGAGGCGGCCAACAAAAACCTGAGATTTGGCCAACAAACACTGAGATGGCGGGCCCAAACAACACTGAGATGTCGGCCGCCCAACCTGAGATGTTGGAAAAACACAGCACTGAATTGGCCCACAACCTGAGAGGGCGGGCCCGCACAACATGAATGGGGCCACAAAAACATGGATGGCGGGCCAACACAGCACGGATGTCTGCCAACAAGCATGAGATGGCGGCCCAAAAACCACAGGGAATGTCTCCAACACACCTGAGATGTTGGCCAACACAGAAATGGGGTTTTGGGCCCAAACACACACGATATGTCTGGCCGCAAAACTGAGATGGTGGCCAGCACACACGAGAGGGCTGGCCACCAACTGAGATGTCTCCCCAACACAGCATGAATGTCTGCCCAAACACTGATTGGGGAAAAAGGGTTGGCTAAACAAAACCCTGAGAGGGTTGGCCAAACACACTGAATTGGGCCAAACAGCATGAGATTCTCCCAACACAACACTGGAGTCTGGCCAACAAACCGAGATGTCGGGCCCAAACCGGGCAGAGATGTCCCCCAACACAGCATTGAAAGTCTGGAAAAACCGACTGAATGTTGGCCAAACACATGGATGTCTCCCAACACACACGGATGTTAGCCAACACAGCACTGGGGTTCGGGCCAACACAGCACGGATGTCTGGCACACACACTGGATGTTGGCCAAAACACAAATGAGATTTTGGGGGCCAACACAGCACTGAGATGTTGGCCAAACCACTGAGAGGGCTGGCCAACACAGCACTGAGTTTCGGCCCAACACACATGGTGTCTCCCAAAACACACATGGATGTCTACCCCAACACAGCACTGAAAATTTGGCCCAAAAGCCTGAGTGTACCCAAAAACAAGACTGAGATTTTGGGGAAAACACGCACTGAGATGGGGGCCAAACCATGAGATGTCTGGCAACCAAGCATGAGAGTCTCCCAAACAGCACTGAGTGTCTAAAAAAACCCGCACGAGATTCTCCCAAAAACAGCACTGAGTGTCGGGCCAACACAGCACTGAGATGTCGGGCCAACACAGCACTGAGAGGGTTGGCCAAAAACGCACGGGGAGATGCTGGCCAACACAGCAGGGTTGTTGCAACACAGCACTGAGAGTCTAGCCAAAAAAGCACTGGGGGTGGCAAACACGCACTGAGATTTCGGGCCCAACACGCATGAGTTTTGGGCCAAACACCCACTGAGTTTTCTGGCCAAAAACAGCACTGAGATTTGGGCCCAAAACCAGCACTGGATGTTCCCAACCACAGCACTAGATGTCTGGCCAACACAGCATGAATTTTTGGAAAAACCCAAAACATGAGATGTCGGGCCCCAAACAGCACTAGTGTCTGGCCAACACAGCACTGAGAGTCGGCCAACACAGCACTGAGATTTTCTGGCCAACACAGCCGAGTGTTGCCAAACCAGCACTGAGAGTCGGGCCCAACAAGCCTGGAGGGCTGGCCAACCAGCATGAGATGTCTGGCCAACACAGCAACTGAAGTTCTGGCAACACAGAAATGAATGGCTGGCCAACACATCAATGGGGCACACAGATCAACATTTCCCTGATAGACTTTCAGTGGCACTCCGACTGCGACCTGAGTGCCACCTTCCGTGAGTCGTCTGGCCAACCCGACTGCGACCTGAGTGCCCCACCTCCTGAGTCGTTCTGGCACTCAACTGCGACCTGAGTGCCAACCTCCTGAGTCGTTCTGGCACTCAGACTGCGACCTGAGGTGCCACCTCCTGAGTCGTTTCTGCACTCAGACTGCGACCTGAGTGCCAGGAATGGCTCAACTAATGTTGGGAGAGTCACTAATGTTTACTAACGTCCATATACACGTTATTATATAGATTACCTGGTAGGTACCTGGGTGTTAGTTACACCTGCTGTCAGTGTTCACCTAGCAGTAAGTAGGTACCTGGGTGTTAGTTACACCTGCTGTCAGTGTTCACCTAGCAGTAAGTAGGTACCTGGGTGTTAGTTACACCTGCTGTCAGTGTTCACCTAGCAGTAAGTAGGTACCTGGGTGTTAGTTTACACCTGCTGTCAGTTTTTCACCTAGCAGTAAGTAGGTACCTGGGTGTTAGTTACACCTGCTGTCAGTGTTCACCTAGCAGTAAGTAGGTACCTGGGTGTTAGTTACCCCTGCTGTTCAGTTTTTCACCTAGCAGTAAGAAAGGTACCTGGTGTTAGTTACACCGCTGTCAGTGTTCACCTAGCAGTAAGTGGGTACCTTGGGTTTTTTATTAACCTGCTGTCAGTGTTCACCTAGCAGTAAGTGGGTACCTGGGTGTTGTTTACACCTGCTGTCAGTGTTCCCCCTAGCAGAAAAGTAGGTACCTGGGTGTTAGTTACACCTGCTGTCAGTGTTCACCTAGCAGTAAGTAGGTACCTGGGTTTAGTTACACCTGCTGTCAGTGTTCACCTAGCAGTAAGTAGGTACCTGGGTGTTAGTTAAAAACCTGCTGTCAGTGTTCACCTAGCAGTAAGTAGGTACCGGGGTGTTAGTTACACCTGCTGTCAGTGTTCACCTACCCAGTAAAGTAGGTACCTGGGTGTTATTTTACACCTGCTTCAGGTTCACCTAGCAGTAAGTAGGTACCGGGGTGTTAGTTACACCTGCTGTCAGTGTTCACCTAGCATAAGTAGGTACCTGGGTGTTAGTTACACCTGCTGTCAGTGTTCACCTAGCAGTAAGTAGGTACCGGGGTTTGTTAGTTACACCTGCTGTCAGTGTTCACCTAGCAGTAAGTGGGTACCTGGGTGTTAGTTACACCTGCTGTCAGGTTCACCTAGCAGTAAGTAGGTACCTGGTGTTAGTTACACCTGCTGTCAGTGTTCACCTAGCAGTAAGTAGGAAACCTGGGTGTTAGTTACACCTGCTGTCATGTTCACCTAGCAGTAAGTAGGTACCTGGGTGTTAGTTACACCTGCTGTCAGTGTTCACCTAGCAGTAAGTAGGTACCTGGGTGTTAGTTACACCTGCTGTTCAGTGTTCACCTACAGTAAGTAGGTACCTGGGTGTTAGTTACACCGCTGTCAGTGTTCACCTAGCATTAAGTAGGTACCTGGGTGTTAGTTACACCTGCTTGTTCATGTTCACCTAGCAGTAAGTAGGTACCTGGTTTTTAGTTACACCTGCTGTCAGTGTTCACCTAGCAGTTAAGTAGTACCTGGGTGTTAGTTACACCTGCTGCCCAGTGTTCACCTAGCAGTAAGTAGGTACCTGGGTGTTAGTTACACCTGCTGTCATGTGTTCACCTAGCAGTAAGTAGGTACCTGGGTGTTAGTTACACCTGCTGTCAGTGTTCACCTAGCAGTAAGTAGGTACCTGGTGTTATTTTACACCTGCTGTCAAGTGTTCACCTAGCAGTAAGTAGGTACCTGGGTGTTATTTACACCTGCTGTCAGTGTTCACCTAGCAGTAAGTAGGTACCTGGGTGTTAGTTACACCTGCTGTCAGTGTTCACCTAGCAGTAAGTAGGAAACCTGGGTGTTAGTTACACCTGCTGTCAGTGTTCACCTAGCAGTAAGTAGGTACCTGGGTGTTATTTTACACCTGCTGTCAGTGTTCACCTAGCAGTAAGTAGGTACCTGGGTTTTTAGTTACACCTGCTGTCAGTGTTCACCTAGCAGTAAGTAGGTACCTGGGTGTTAGTTCACCTGCTGTCAGTGTTCACCTAGCAGTAAGGTAGTACCTGGGGGGTTAGTTACACCTGCTGTCAGTGTTCACCTAGCAGTAAGTAGGTACCTGGGTGTTAGTTACACCTGCTGTCAGTGTTCACCTAGCAGTAAGTAGGTACCTGGGTGTTAGTTACACCTGCTGTCAGTGTTCACCAGCAGTAGTAGTACCCTGGGGTTAGTTACACCTGCTGTCAGTGTTCACCTAGCGTAAGTAGGTACCTGGGTGTTAGTTACACCTGCTGTCAGGTTCACCTAGCAGTAAGTGGGTACCTGGGTTTTTATTTTCCCACCTCTTCAGTTTTCACCTAGCAGTCAGTAGGTACCTGGGGTTAGTTACCACCTGCTGTCAGTGTTCACCTAGCAGTCAGTAGGTACTGGGTGTTAGTTACAACCTGCTGTCAGTGTTCACCTAGCAGTAAGTAGGTACCTGGGTGTTAGTTACACCTGCTGTCAGTGTTCACCTAGCAGTCAGTGGGTACCTGGGTGTTAGTTACACCTGCTGTCAGTGTTCACCTAGCAGTAAGTAGGTACCTGGGTGTTAGTTACACCTGCTGTCACTGTTCACCTAGCAGTAAGTAGGTACCTGGGTGTTAGTTACACCTGCTGTCAGTTGTTCACCTAGCAGTAAGTAGGTACCGGGGTGTTAGTTAACACCTGCTGTCAGTGTTCACCTAGCAGTAAGTAGGTACCTGGGTGTTAGTTACACCTGCTGTCAGTGTTCACCTAGCAGTAAGTAGGTACCTGGGTTTTAGTTACACCTGCTGTCACTGTTCACCTAGCAGTAAGTAGGTACCTGGTTGTTAGTTACACCTGCTGTCACTGTTCACCTAGCAGTAAGTAGGTACCTGGGTGTTAGTTACACCTGCTGTCAGTGTTCACCTAGCAGTAATAGGTACCTGGGTGTTTAGTTACACCTGCTGTCAGTGTTCACCTAGCAGTAAGTAGGTACCTGGGTGTTAGTTACACTGCTGTCAGTGTTCACCTAGCAGTAAGTAGGTACCTGGGTGTTATTTACCCCTGCTGTCAGTGTTCACCTAGCAGTAAGTAGGTACCTGGTGTTAGTTACACCTGCTGTCAGTGTCACCTAGCATAAGTAGGTACCTGGGTGTTAGTTACACCTGCGTCAGTGTTCACCTAGCAGTAAGTAGGTACCGGGTGTTAGTTACACCTGCTGTCCAGTTTCACCTAGCAGTCATGGGTACCTGGGTGTTAGTTACACCTGCTGTCAGTTTTTCACCTAGCATCAGTAGGTACCGGGGGTTTGTTAGTTACACCTGCGTCAGTGTTCACCTAGCATCAGTAGGTACCTGGGTGTTAGTTACACCTGCTGTCAGTGTTCAACTAGCATAAGTAGGTACCTGGGTTAGTTAAAACCTGCTGTCAGTGTTCACCTAGCAGTAAGTAGGTACCTGGGTGTTAGTTACCCCTGCTGTCAGTGTTCACCTAGCAGTAAGTAGGTACCTGGGTGTTAGTTAAACCTGCTGTCAGTGTTCACCTAGCAGTCAGTAGTTACCTGGGTGTTAGTTACACCTGCTGTCGTGTTCACCTACAGTAAGTAGGTACCTGGGTGTTATTTTACACCTGCTGTCAGTGTTCACCTAGCAGTCAGTAGGTACCTGGGTGTTAGTTACACCTGCTGTCAGTGTTCAACTAGCAGAAGTACGTACCTGGGTGTTAGTTACACCTGCTGTCAGTGTTCACCTAGCAGTAAGTAGGTACCTGGGTGTTAGCTACAGCTGCTGTCAGTGTTCACCTAGCAGTAAGTAGGTACCTGGGTGTTAGTTACACCTGCTGTCAGTGTTCACCTAGCAGTAAGTAGGTACCTGGGTGTTAGTTACACCTGCTGTCAGTGTTCACCTAGCAGTAAGTAGGTACCTGGGTGTTAGTTACAACCTGCTGTCATGTTCACCTAGCATTCAGAAAGGTACCTGGGTGTTAGTTAACCTGCTGTCAGTGTTCACCTAGCAGTAAGTAGTACCTGGGTGTTAGTTTACACCTGCTGTCAGGGGTTCACCTAGCAGTAAGTAGGTACCTGGGTGTTAGTTACACCTGCTGTCAGTGTTCACCTAGCAGTCAGTAGGTACCTGGGTGTTAGTTACACCTGCTGTCAGTGTTCCCCCTAGCAGTAAGTAGGTACCTGGGTGTTAGTTACACCTGCTGTCAGTGTTCACCTAGCAGTAAGTAGGTACCTGGGTTTTAGTTACACCTGCTGTCAGTGTTCACCTAGCAGTCGTAGGTACCTGGGTGTTAGTTACACCTGCTGTCAGTGTTCACCTAGCAGTAAGTAGGTACCTGGGTTTTTATTTTAACACCTGCTGTCAGTGTTCACCTAGCAGTAAGTGGGTACCTGGGTGTTAGTTACACCTGCTGTCAGTTTTTCACCTAGCAGTCATAGGTACCTGGGTGTTAGTTACACCTGCTGTCAGTGTTTCACCTAGCAGTAAGTAGGTACCTGGGTGTTAGTTACACCTGCTGTCAGTGTTCACCTAGCAGTAAGTAGTACCTGGGTGTTAGTTTACACCTGCTGTCAGTGTTCACCTAGCAGTAAGTAGGTACCTGGGTGTTATTACACCTGCTGTCATTGTTCACCTAGCAGTAAGTAGGTCCCTGGGTGTTAGTTAGCCTGCTGTCAGTGTTCACCTAGCAGTAAGTAGGTACCTGGGTGTTATTTAACACCTGCTGCCCAGTGTTCACCTAGCAGTAAGTAGGTACCTGAGTGTTAGTTACACCTGCTGTCAGTGTTCATCTAGCAGTCAGTAGGTACCTGGGTGTTAGTTTACACCTGCTGCCCAGTGTTCACCTAGCAGTAAGTAGGTACCTGGGTGTTAGTTACACCTGCGTCAGTGGTCACCTAGCAGTCAGTAGGTACCAAGGTGTTAGTTACACCTGCTGTCAGTGTTCACCTAGCAGTAAATAGGTACCTGGGTGTTAGTTACACTGCTGTCAGTGTTCACCTAGCAGAAATGTAGGTACCTGGGTGTTAGTTAAAACCTGCTGTCAGTGTTCAACTAGCAGTAAGTAGGTACCTAGGTGTTAGTTACACCTGCTGTCAGTGTTCACCTAGCAGTAAGTAGGTACCTGGGTGTTAGTTACACCTGTTTATCAGTGTTCACCTAGCAGTAAGTAGGTACCTGGGTGTTAGTTACACCTGCTATCAGTGTTCCCCCTAGCAGTAAGTAGGTACCTGGGGTTAGTTACACCTGCTGTCAGTGTTCACACTAGCAGTCAGTAAGTACATGGGTGTTAGTCACCTTAAACCTGCTGTCATGTTCACCTAGCAGTAAGTAGGTACCGGGGTGTTAGTTACACCTGTTTGTCAGTGTTCACCTAGCAGTAAGTAGGTACCTGGGTTTAGTTACACCTGCTGTCAGTGTTCACCCTAGCAGTAAGTAGGTACCTGGTGAAACCCACCTTACACCTGCTGTCAGGGGTTCACCTACAGTAAGTAGGTACCGGGGGTTTTTTATTACACCTGCTGTCAGGGGTTCACCTAGCAGTCAGTAGGTACCTGGGTGTTAGTGGACTGGTGTGGGTTGGCATCCTGGGGGACAAAATTAACCTAAGTTGTGGGAAATGCTCTACATAACCAGGAACTTTCTATTTTAGTATGTCATTGTTGTGAGCTATGGTCTGTATAAGTTGTACCATCTACTGGTAGAAATAATAATAATTATTATTATTATTATTATTTATTATTATTATTATTATTATTATTATTATTATTATTATTATTATTATTATTATTATTATTATTATTATTATTATTATTATTCTTGTTGACTTAGGTGTGTGAAGTGACCCAGACTGAGACAGGTCAGTAGACAAGACCTGCTCTGACATGACTTGTGAGGCATCTCACTAACATGACTTTCTATCTTCTAATTCACTTCCTCCGTTATTCCTTCAAGGAAATACCTCAGCCATGTCTCACAAGGTCTCTCTCTCTCTCTCTCTCTCTCTCTCTCTCTCTCTCTCTCTCTCTCTCTCTCTCTCTCTCTCTCTCTCTCCTCTCTTCTCTCTCTCCTTTTTTTTTTTTTTTTTTTTTTTTTTTTTACACCGGGTTTGACAAGGTTAAGGATCCCTACTTTATTGACAGCTATATTACAGGTTAAGGATTCCTAATTTTTATTGGCAAGCTAAGAGCTGTTACCTACATCAGCTCATATGAAAGCATTTTTATTGTTATGAGACATACAAGTAGGGAACAGGATGAAGTTGGAGCCATCTGTGGACCACATTTTCATTTGATCAACTGACTTTATCTCTTTGATATCATTATTGCTGTACGAATGTGTTCCATACTCGAGTCATCCGGGGTTATGTATGATCTCAGATGGAGTGATGTTCTGGAGAAGGGTACACCCCGAGTGAAGTTGCTGCGGCTGCCCGTCTTGGGGCATAAAAGCTTGTTTCACGCTGTCCTCCGAAGTGGATCCAAAGTGTGGTATTTTGACAATATTGGCCTTGTACATAACATAAGGCCACCCACATCCCTCCTATGTTGAAGGCTCTGCTGAAATGACAGATCTATCCAGGATGGGTCCCGGCGAGAGATGAGACGTCTTGCTCTGTTCTCTCTCTGTCAAACAGTCCCCAGATGAGAGGGGGGGCAGGCAAACCAAGAAAGTGGAGCATACTCAAGGTTGTGGCGTACTTGTGCCTCGTAAAAGGATCCTGCAACCCCTACTGTCAAGCAGATGGGAGATACGGCGAAGTGCTGTAAGCTTCTGGCTGCCTTGTTTGGGAAAAATTTACAACATGGTTCTTCATGGTTAGTTTGGAGTCAAATTTCACCCCAAGGATACAACTTCTTTCCAGTGCCAACATCGTCCCATTCATCCTTACTACTGCACCACATTACCATCATGGTGCCTAGAGACGATCATCATTTGTGTTTTTCTCAGGTGCAAATGTTACTTGCCATCTATTTCCCCAAGCTGATATAGCTCTCAGCTGTTGACTGATGTAGCTTAGAGCAAGCATGGCATTTCTTCTCTTGGATAAGTGGAATGCCAGTGTACAGTCGTGTCTGCATATGCATGTGATTCTGGGATGAGATGAAAGAGGTCGTTGAAGTAGACATTCCATAACAATGGACCCCAGCACGCTTCCATTGTGGAACACTTGCCACAATAAGGATCCTTGCTGATTCCGTTCCATTGAGAAACTACACTTAGAGATTCTACCATGAAGGTAATTCACTGAGGCATGGACAGAGAGGGCTGGATAAGGGGAGCCTGCAATTCCCAGTGGCTTGAAGTTTTGTCTAAGAGGCCCTGGTGCCACACCCGGTCGAAAGCGCCAACAATGTCCAGTGGCCTACCACACAGCTGACTTTGATTCATCCAGTGTCTGGTGTCCACTTAGAGAGAGGTTTAACAACAGATCAGCAACAGAGTAACCTTTCCTGAAGCCATATTGGAACGATCACAAAGTAGTGAGTGGTAGTCAAAAAAATCTGTCATTTGTCTTGAGATTATTGTCTCAAGGATCTTACCAGTGACCTGACAGGAGTGACACTGGTCTGTAGTTTTGCTGATTCTGCTCTGCTCTTCTTTTTTGTGAACAGGGACTACAGTTGCCTCTATCCATAGAGAGAGCCATTTATACTCTACTAGGTCAGTGCTGAAAGACGCGATTAGAGGGTGCTGCTAGCTGTCTGCACATCTTCTTTCCAAAAACAAAAAATCTTGGGCTCACTTGTCTGGGGCCCACAGCCTTTTCTTGGTCAAGTGATTTAAGAAGGAAATGCACCGCCTCCTGCCTTATGTCACCACTGACAGTTTTGACACAGTTCCTTGCAGCTAGCCAAGGAGGGTCACTCTTCCTCTCTCTCTCTCTCTCTCTCCTCACACTCCTCTCTCTAACCTCTCTCTCTCTCTCATCTCTTCTCATCTCCTCTCTCTCGTCTCATCTCTCTCTCTCTCTCTCTCATCTCTCTCTCTCCTCTCTCTCTCTCTCTCATCTCTCTCTCTCTCTTCTCCGCATAGCTCTCTTCAACTCTCTCTCTCCCTCTCTTCTCTCTCTCTCTCTCTCTCTCTCTCTCGTCTCTCATCTCTCACCTCTCCTCGTTCTACTTCTCTCCTCTCTCCTCCTCTCTCTTTCACTTTCTCTCTCTCTCTTCTCTTCTCTCTCTCTTCTCTCCTCATCTCTCTCTCTCTCTCTCTCTCTCTCTCTCTCTCTCTCTCTCTCTCCACTCTCTCAC
>NC_069489.1:22655498-22735498 GCF_026875155.1 Cherax quadricarinatus | reverse complement strand
GTCAAGGGTATTTTCAAGACAACCCAGGGGTCTGAAAGAACCCAAGCAGCCCAGATGTCTGAAGACAACCAGTGGTCTTGAAGACAACCAATGTCTTGAAGACAACCAGGGTCCTTGAAGAACAGCCATGGTCTTAGAAGACAACCAGGGGTCTTTGAAGAACACCAAGGTCTTGAAGACAACAGGGGGTCTGAAATCCAACCAGGATCTTGAAGACAGCCATGGGTCTTGAAGAACAACAGGTGGTCTTGAAGACAACCAAGGGTTCTTGAAGACAACCAGGGGTCTTGAAAAGACAACCAGGGGTCTTGAAGACAGCCAGGGGGGTCTTCAAGACATCAGGGGTCTTGAAGACAACCAGGGGGTCTGAAGACAACCAGGGGTCCCGAAGACAACCAGGGGTCTTTGAAAGACAGCCAGGGGTTTTGAAGACAATCCAGGGGTCTTGAAACAACCAGGGGTCTTGAATGACAAACCCGGGTCTTGAAGAAACAACCAGGGGTTCTTGAAGACAGCCAGGGGTCTTGAGACAGCCAGGGTTCTTGAAGACAACCAGGTGTCTTGAAGACAGCCAGGGTCTTGAAGACAACCAGGGTCTGAGACAGCCAGGGTCTTGAAAGACAACCAGGGGTCTTGAAAGACAACCAGGGGTCTTGAAGAGACAGCCAGGGGTCTTGAAGGACAACCAGGGGTCTTGAAGACAACCAGGAGTCTTGAAGACAGCCAAGGTCTTGAAGACAACCAGGATCCTTGAAAGGACAGCCAAGGGTCTTGAAACAAACCAGGGGTCTTTGAAGACACAACAGAGTCTTGAAATACAGTCAAGGGTCTTGAAGACAGTCAAGGGTCTTTTTCAAGAGCAAAACCAGGGGTCTTGAAGACAGCCAGATGTCTTGAAGACAACCAGGGGTCTTGAAGACAACCAAGGGTCTTGAAAGACAACCAGGGGTCTGAAGACAGCCAGGGTCTTGAAGACAACCAGGGGGTCTTGAATACAACCAAGGGTCTTGAAGACAACACAGGGGTCTTGAATACAACCAGGAGTCTTGTCTTGAGACAGGCCTATGGGTCTTTGAAGACAACCAGGGACCTTGAAGACAACCAAGGGTCTTGAAGACAACAACCAGGGGTCTTGAAGACAACCAGGGGTCTTGAAGACAGCCAGGGGTCTTCAAGACAGTCAGGGGTCTTGAAAGACAACCAGGGGTCTGAAAGACAAACCAAGGGTCCCTTGAAGACAACCAAGGGTCTTGAAGACACCAGGGGTCCTTGAGAAACCAAACCAGGGTCATGAAGACCAACCAGGGGTCCCTTGAAGACACCAGGGTCTTGAAGACAGCCTAGGGGTCTTCGAGACATCAGGGGCTATGTAATGTTTTTCTTAGTAACTGTGGGACGGGAACCCTTGTGTCCATGATCCCTCTCCTAGAATATTCAGGCATATCCACCTTCTGCAGTAGCGCCCAGGGTCCTTGTCCAAGATAAAGGACCTTCAGGTGCTATAACCCGGGGCCCCCCTGACCCAGTTAAGGGGCTTCTAGGTGCTGCAGCTCAGGGTCCTACCCCAGCTAGAGGGCCTCCAGATGCTGGCAGCCCAGGATCCTGGCCCCAGTTACAGGGGGCCCCTCCAGATGTGCAGCCCCAGGGTCCTAACCCCCCAGCTAGAGGGGGCCTCTAGGTGCTGCAGCCCCAGGATCTGCCCCAGGTTACAGGGGCCTCCAGGTGCTTGAGCCCAGGGTCCTACCCCAGCAGGAATTTCCTCCAGTGCTGTAGCCCAGGGTCCTGCCCCAACTAGAATTTCCTAAAGGGCTGTAACCCAGGGTCTGCACCAGGCAAGAAAGGCCTCCAGGTGCTGTACCCAGGGTCCTGCCCCAGCTAGAATTCCCTAAAGGTGCTGTAGCCCAGGGACCTCTTCCCTATCTATAGGGCCTCCAGGTTGCTGGTAGCCCAGGGTCCCCGCCCAGCAAGAAAGGCCTCCAGGTGCAGTAGCCCCCAGGGTCCTTGGCACCAGCAAGAAAGGGCCTCCAGGTGCTGTAGCCCCGGGTCTCTGCCCAGCAAGAAAGGCCTCCTCCAGGTGCTGTAGCGCCCAGGGTCCTGCCTCCAGCCAAGAAAGGGCCTCCGGTGCTGTAGCCCAGGGTCCTGCACCAGGCAAGAAAGGCCTCCAGGTTGCTGTAGCCCCAGGGTCCTGCACCAGCAAGAAAGGCCTCCAGGTGCGTAGCCCCTGGGTCCTGCACCAGCAAGAAAGGCCCTCCAGGTGCTGTAGCCCAGGGTCTCTGCCCCAGTCAAGAAAGGCCGTTCCAGGTGCTGTAGCCCAGGGTTCCTGCCCCAGCAAGAGAGGTCCATCAGGTGCTGTAGGCCAAGGTCCTGCACCCAGCAAGAAAGGCCTACCAGGGCTGTAGCCCAGGGTCCTGCCCCCAGCAGAGAAAGGCCTCCCAGGTTGCTGAAGCCCAAGCGGTCCTGGCCCCAGCAAAGAAAGGTCTCCATCCAGGTGCTGTAAAGCCCAGGGTATCTGCTCCCCAGGCAAAGAGAGGCCCTCCAGAGGTGCTGTACCCAGGGGTCCTGCCACCAGCAGCATAGAGAGCCGACCTCCAGGTCTGTAGCCCAGGGTTCTTTTCTGCCCACAGCAAAGAAAGGCTCCAGGTGCTGTAGCCCAGGGTTTCTGCCCCAGCAAGAAAGGCCTCCAGGTGCTGTAGCCAGGGTTCTGCCCCAGCACACAAGAGTGGGCCGTTCCCAGGTGCGTAGCCAGGGTCACCTGCACCAGCAACAAGAAGGCCCCAGGTGCTGTAGCCCAGGGTCCTGCCCCAGCAAGAAAGGCCTCCAGTGGCTGTAGACCCCAGGGTCCTGCCCCAGGCAAGAAAGGTCCCAGGTGCGTAGCCCAGGTTCTCTCTGCCCAGCAAGAGAGGCCCTCCAGGTGCGGTAAAGCCCAGGGTCCTGCACCAGCAAAGAGAGGCCCTCCAGGTGGTCTGTATCCCAGGGTTCTGTCCCCAGCAAGAAAGGCCTTCCAGGTGCTGAAGCCCAGCATGGTCCTGCACCAAGCAAGAAAGCCTCCAGGTGCTGTAGCCCAGGGTCCTGCCCCACACAGAAAGGGCCTCCATGTGCTGTAGGCCCAGTGTCCTGACACCAGCAAGAAAGGCCTCCCTCCAGGTGCTGTAGCCCAGGGACCTGCCACAGCAAGAAAGTGCCTCCAGGTGCTGTAGCCCAGGTCCTGCACTCAGCAAGAAAGGCCTCCAGGTGCTGTAGGCCCCGGGTCCTGCAAACCACAAGAAAGGCATCCCAGGTGCTGTAGCCCAGGGTTCGCCCACAGCACGAAGAAAGGCCTCTCCAGGTGCAGTAGCCCAGGGTTCTGCCCCAGCAATAGAGGCCTCCAGTGCTGTAGCCCAGCAGGTTCCCTGCCACCAGCAAGAAAGGCCTCCCAGGTGCGTACCCAGGTCCTGCCCCAGCAAGAAAAGATTATCCAGGTGCTGTAGGAGCCCAGGGGTCCCTGCCCCAGCCAAGAGAGGCCTCCAGGTGCTGTAGCCCAGGGTCCTGCACCAGGAAGAAAAGGCCTCCAGGTGCTGTAGCCCCAGGTCCTGCCCCAGCAGAAAGGCCTCCAGGTGCTGTAGCCCAGTATCCTGCCCCAGCAAGAAAGTCCTCCAGGTGCTGTAGCCCAGTATCCCTGCCCCAGCAAGAAAAGAACCACCATCCAAGTGCTGGTGATGTAGGACCTAGGGTT
Organism: Cherax quadricarinatus; assembly: GCF_026875155.1. Classification (NCBI taxonomy): domain Eukaryota; kingdom Metazoa; phylum Arthropoda; class Malacostraca; order Decapoda; family Parastacidae; genus Cherax; species Cherax quadricarinatus. The sequence continues at coordinate 22,731,786 of NC_069489.1, read as the reverse complement.
CTGCCCCAGCAAGAGAGGCCTCCAGGTGCTGTAGCCCAGGGACCTGCACCGCAAGAAATGCCTCCAGGTCTGTACCCAGTATCCTGCCCCAGCCAAAAGATAAGGCCTCCAGGTGCTGTAGCCCAGTATCCTGCCCCAGCAAGAAAGACCTCCCAAGTGCTGTAGCCTATGGTGTCCTGCACCAAGCAAGAAAGGCCTCCAGGTGCTGAGCCCAGGGGCCCTTTCCTGCCCCAGCAAGAAAGGCCTCCAGGTGCTGTAGCCCAGGGTCCTGCCCCCACAGAACGGCTCCAGTGCAGTAGCCCAGGGTCCTGCCCTCAGCAAGAAAGGCCTCCAAGTGCTGTAGCCCCCAGGGTCCCTGCCCCAGCAAAGAAAGGCCTCCAGTGTCTGTAGCCCCCAGGGGTCCTGCACCAGCAGAAAAGAAAGGCCTCCAGGTGCTGAGCCCAGGGTCCCTGCACCAGCAAGAATGGCCTCCAGGGGTGCTTGTAGCCCAGGTTCTGCCCCAGGCACAAAGAGAGGCCTTCCAGTGCCTGTAGCCCAGGGTCTGCACCAGCAAGAGAGGCCTTCCAGTGCTGTAGCCCAGCAGGGGTTCTGCCCAGCAAGAAAGGGCCTCCAGGTGCTGTAGCCCCCAGGGCCTGCACAGCAAGAAAGCCTCCAGGTGCTGTAGGCCCAGGGTCCTGCCCCAGCAAGAAAGGGCTCCAGGTGCTGTAGCCCAGGGTCCTGCCCCAGCAAAAGAAAGGCCTTCTCCAGTGCTGTAGGCCCAGGTCCTGCCCAGCAAGAAAGCCTCCAGTTGCTGTAAGCCCCCAGGGTCTGCACCAGCAAGAAAGGCCACCAGGTGCTGTAGCCCGGGTCCTGCACCAGCAAGAAAGGCCTCCAGGTGCTGACCCAGGGTTCTGCCCCAGCTAGAAAGGCCTCCAGGTGGCTGTAGGGCGCCAGGGTTTCTGCCCCAGCAAAAATAGAGGCCTCCAGGTGCTGTAGCCCAGGGTCCTGCACCAGACAAGAAAGGCCCCAGTGCTGAGCCCAGGGTCCTGCCACCACAAGAAAGATCTCCAGTGCTGTAGCCGCCCAAGGGTGCTGGCCGTCCCCAGCAAAGAGAGGCCTCCAGGTGCTGTAGCCCAGGGTCCCCGCACCCGGAAGAAAGGCCTCCAGGTGCTGGTGTAGCCCAGGGTCCTGCCCCAGCAAGAAAGGCCTTCCAGGTGCTGTAGCCCAGTATCTGCCCAGCTAAGAAAGGCCTCCAGGTGCTGTAGCCCAGTAACTCTGGCACCCCCAGCAATGAAAGACTCTTCCCACAGTGCTGTGCCAGGGTTCTGCCCTAAAACCAGCAAGAGAGGCCTCCAGGTGCTGTAGCCCAGGGTCCTGCCCCAGCCAAGAAAGGCCTCCAGGTGGCTGTAGCCCAGTATTCCTGTCCCCAGAAGAAAGGCCTCCAGCAGGGGTGTCTGGTAAGCCCAGTATCCTGCCCCACCAGCAAGAAAGACCACTCAGAGTGCTGTAGCCTAGGGTCCTGCAACCAGCAAGAAAGGCCTCCAGGTATCCTGTAAGCCCAGGGTCCTGCCCCACAAGAAAGGCTCCAGTGCTGTAGCCCATGGGTCCTGGCCCCAGCAAAAAGCCCTCCAGGTGCTGTAGCCCCAGGGTCCTGGCCCCAGCAAGAAAGGCCTCCAGGTGCTGTAGCCAAGGGTCCCTGCCCCAGCGCAAGAAAGGCCTCCAGGTGCTGTAGCCCAGGGTCTCTGCAACCAGGCAAGAAAGGCCTCCAGGTGCTGTAGCCCAGTGTCCCTGCACCAGCAAGAATGGCTCCCAGTGCTGTAACTCCAGTGGTTCCCCTGCCCCAGCTAAGAAAAGGTCCTCCCGAGGTGCTTAGCCCAGGGTTCTTCTCTGCCCACAAGAAAGGTCACCAGGGTGCCTGTAGCCCAGGGTCCCTTGCCCCAGCAAGAAAGGCCTCCAGGTGCTGTAGCCCATGATCCTGCCCTGAAGCTTGAACTGTTATCTGACCCTGTAGCTTGAACTGTTATGGGGACCCTGAAGCTTGACTGTTATGGGACCCTGAAGCTGAACTGTTATGGGGGACCCTGAAGGCTTGAATCGTTATGGGACTCCCCTGAACCTTAAAACTGTTATGGGACCCTGAAGCTTGAAACTGTTTATGGGACCCTGAAGCTTGAACTGTTATGGGGGCCATGAAGCTTGAACTGTTATGGGGCCTGAAGCTTGAATTTGTTATGGGCCCCTGAAGCTTGAACTGTTATGGGGACCTGAAGCTTGAACTGTTATGGGGACCATGAAGCTTGAATTGTTATGGGCCCCTGAAGCTTGAACTGTTTGGGGACCCGAAGCTTGAACTGTTATGGGACCCTGAAGCTTGAACTGTTATGGGCCCCTAAGCTTGAACTGTTATGGGGACCCTGAAGCTTGAACTGTTATGGAGACCCTGAATCTTAAATTTGTTATGGGGACCCTGAACCTTAAACTGTTATGGGGACCTGAACCTTGAACTTTTTATGGGACCCTGAAGCTTGAACTCTTATGGGGCCCCCCTGAAGCTTGAACTGTTTGGGGCCCTGAAGCTTGAATTGTTATGGGTCCCTGAAGCTTGAACTGTTATGGGGACCCTGCAGCTTGAATGTTATGGGGACCCTGAACCTTAAACTGTTATGGGGACCCTGATGCTTGAACTGTTATGGGCCCCTGAAGCTTAAAACTGTTATGGGGACCCTGAAGCTTGAACTGTTATGGGGACCCTGAAGCTTGAAATGTTATAGGGCCCTGAAGCTTAAACTGTTAGGGGGCCCCTGAAGCTTGAACTGTTATGGGGACCCTGAACCTTAAACTGTTATGGGGACCCTAAAAGCTTGAACTGTTATGGGACCTGAAGCTTGAACTGTTTGGGGACCCTGAAGCTTGAACTGTTATGGGGGACCTGAAGCTTGAACTGTTATGGGGCCCTGAAGTTTAAAAACTGTTATGGGGCCCTGAAGCTTGAACTGTTATGGGTCCCTGAAGTTTTGAACTGTTATGGGGACCATGAAGCTTGAATTGTTATGGGTCCCTGGAAGCTTGAAACTGTTATGGGGACCCTGAAGCTTGAACTGTTATGGGGACCCTGAAGCTTGAACTGTTATGGGGACCCTGAAGCTTGAACTGTTATGGGGACCCTGAAGCTTGAACTGTTATGGGGACCTGAAGCTTGAACTGTTATGGGGACCATGAAGCTTGAACTGTTATGGGGACCCTGAAGCTTGAAGTGTTATGGGGACCCTGAGGCTATGGGGCCTTGAAGCTTGAACTGTTATTGGGACCCTGAAGCTATGGGGCCCTGAAGCTTGAACTGTTATGGGGACCCTGAAGCTTGAAGTGTTATAGGGGACCCTGACGCTTGAAGTGTTATGGGGACCCTGAAGCTTGAACTGTTATGGGAGTTATAGGTGTAACTGAGGAGGCAGGTTAGCAATGGAGCCATTTTCCAACTTTTTGAAGCTGCTCCTAGATAGGTGGTATAATTTAGCCTTGTTACTGAAGGTTAAACGTAGAGGCTTGATGTGAAGTGTGAAGTGAAGCGGTGATTCACAGGCATACTTGACTGTTCCAGCACCGAGGCTTTTGTAGACTTTAGTACAGGTCAGGGTGTCAGTATTTGAAGAAGTGTAGAAGGTGAGGTTTATACTAAGGAAAGCAGGATGGAGTATATTTAGGCAGGTGGTGGTAGTAGTAGTAGTAGTAGTAGTAGTAGTAGTAGTAGTAATGGAGGTAGAGGGTAGTAGTGGGGAGGTGGGGAGGAGGAGGAGCCAGTCAGATAATAAGAAAGTAGAGCACTGCAAGGGAAACCCAGGTGCCCCAAAGGGAGCTAGGTGCCCACAAGGGAGCTAGGTGGCCCCCAAGGGAGCTAGGTGCCTACAAGGGAGCTAGGTGCCCACAAGGGAGCTAGGTGCCCACAAGGGAGTAGGTGCCCACAAGGGAGCTAGGTGCCCACAAGGAGCTAGGTTGCCCACAGAGGGTAAAAAAACAAGAAACACAGAGGGGAAAAAGAATAATAAAGGAAGAACTACACAAGGCAGAAGAAAGACAACCCCAAAGGAGAAAAAGGAAAAAGGAAAGGGGAGAGGGGAAAAGAAAAAAATTGGTATCAGTTTAAGTCACAGGTGTTGTGAAGTTTGGAGCATTTTACAATGTAGTGGGAGAGGAAGACATCTACAGAGACGAAGCCAGGGATAAGAGTCATACAAGGAAAGTTGTGTATTAGGGGAGGATTCAACCAGACGGCGACTGTTCGAGTTGGAATGGGGAAGACAGTTTTAGCAGAAGACCAGTCTATAGGATGGCTGTGATCTCTGACGTGACAGAAAAGAGCATTTTTTAGTGTCGGCAAGCCTAACACTATTTTTGTGCTCCCTAAGTCTGTCAGAAAGAGATCGACCAGTTTCTCCAAAGTATTGAAGAGAACAGGAGGGAACAAGGAGTAGAGTAGACACCAGGAACATCTGTAGAGGGGAGGAGAGGTATGAACGAGATTAGTCCCGAAGAATGTTAGTTTGGCGGGAAAGTAAGCTTGATGTCTAAGGGACGAAGAGAATTGTTGAGATTAGAAAGACCGGAAATGAAAGGGAAGGCGGGATGACAGAAGAGTTCCAGGAGTAGAGAGTTTGGGAGAGAAGAAACAAACGTTTAGCACGTGAGAAGGCAGAGTCTATGAAATGGGAAGGTAGCCAAGAGGGGAAAACGAATTATGAAAAGTGGAAATTTCTGATTGAAAGAACTGAGGACCACAGATGCGGAGGGCACGGAGAAAGGGGAAGATAAGAACACTTTTCTTGACAGGGGAAGCATGATAGGAAAAGTAGTAAATGGGACATGCCAATATGCATAGGTTTGTGGTAACGGAAAAGCCAAAAAACCTGTATCTGAGCGGTGGGACATGCCATCAAGGAAAAGAGCAAGGAATTAGATTCCCATTGAGCTTTAAACTTAATGGAAGGGGCAAGATTATAAAGGGCTTCAAGAAATGGTTGAAAGAGACTAGTCATGAGGCCACAGAGCAAAGATGTCTATATAGCGGAGCCAGAGTGAAGGTCGCTCGTCAGTAGTTAGTCACCTTAAACCTGCTGTCAGTGTTCACCTAGCAGTAAGTAGGTACCTGAGTGTTAGTCACCTTACACCTGCTGTCAGTGTTCACCTAGCAGTAAGTAGGTACCTGGGTGTTAGTTACACCTGCTGTCAGTGTTCACCTAGCAGTAAGTAGGTACCTGGGTGTTAGTTACACTTGATGTCAGTGTTCACCTAGCAGTAAGTAGGTACCTGGGTGTTAGTTACACCTGCTGTCAGTGTTCACCTAGCAGTAAGTAGGTACCTGGGTGTTTTGTTACACCTGCTGTCAGTGTTCACCTAGCAGTAAGTAGGTACCTGGGTGTTAGTTACCACCTGCTGTCAGTGTTCACCCAGCAGTAAGTAGGTACCTGTATGTTAGTTACCCCCTGCTGTCAGTGTTCACCTAGCAGTAAGTAGGTACCTGGGGTGTTAGTTACACTTGATGTCAGTGTTCACCTAGCAGTAAGTAGGTACCCGGGTGTTAGGTTTTCACCTGCTGTCAGTGTTCACCTAGCAGTAAGTAGGTACCTGGGTGGGTTTGTTAACCTGCTGTCAGTGTTCAATAGCAGTAAGTAGGTACCTGGGTGTTAGTTACACCTGCTGTCAGTGTTCACCTAGCGTAAGTAGGTACCTGGGTGTTTTGCTACACCTGCTGTCAGTGTTCACCTAGCAGTAAGTAGGTACCTGGGTGTTAGTTACACCTGCTGTCAGTGTTCACCTAGCAGTAAGTAGGTACCTGGGTGTTAGTTACACCCCGCTGTCGTGTTCCCCCTAGCAGTAAGTGGTACCTGGGTGTTAGTTACACCTGCTGTCAGTGTTTACCTAGCAGTAAGTAGGTACCTGGGGGTTAGTTACACCTGCTGTCAGTGTTCACCTAGCAGTAAGTAGGTACCTGGGTGTTAGCTACCACCCGCTGTCAGTGTTCAACCTAGCAGTAAGTAGGTACCTGGGTGTTGTTACACCTGCTGTCAGTGTTCACCTAGCAGTAAGTAGGTACCTGGGTGTTAGTCACCTTACACCTGCTGTCAGTGTTCACCTAGCAGTAAGTAGGTACCTGGGTGTTAGTTACACCTGCTGTCAGTGTTCACCTAGCAGTAAGTAGGTACCTGGGTGTTAGTTACACCTGCTGTCGTGTTCACCTAGCAGTAAGTAGGTACCTGGGTGTTAGTCACCTTACACCTGCTGTCAGTGTTCACCTAGCAGTAAGTAGATACCTGGGTGTTAGTTACACCTGCTGTCAGTGTTCACCTAGCAGTAAGTAGGGGACCTGGGTGTTAGTGGACTGGTGTGGGTGGCATCCTGGGGGACAAAATTAACCTAAGTTGTGGGAAATGCTCTACATAACCAGGAAACTTTCTATATAGTATGTCATTGTTGTGAGCTATGGTCTGTATAAGTTGTACCATCTACTGGTAGAAATAATAATAATTATTATTATTATTATTATTATTATTATTATTATATAGTATGTCATTGTTGTTGAGCTATGGTCTGTTATAAGTTGTACCATCTACTGGTAGAAATAATAATAATAATAATAATAATAATAATTATTATTATTATTATTATTATATTATTTATTATTATTATTATTATTATTATTATTATTATTATTATTAACATAACTTACAAAAAATCTCAACACAACTTTGATAAGGTAAATAAAATGCGGAATAAACTGCATAATTCTTAAATATTAACCTGTACATAATTAAGGTAATACTAAGGTAATATTAACCTGTACATAATTAAGGTAATATTAACCTGTACATCATTAAGGTAATTAAAGCTATCCCGCTGCGACATATGTTATCATTAACATAGAAACATTATATTTAACAACAGAAAATAACACTGTAGACTAGATTATTAACCCAGGATATAAATTATGGTTGTTAATGTTAAAGGAGGGGGGAGGGAAGCGGTAAAACCGTAGAGGTTATGCTTGAGGGATGGGAGGTCGTGGGTTCAATCCAGGGAAGGGGACAGTAGCTCTTAAGTTCCCTGGATCAAGAGCCTCTGACCGGTATCAAGGTACCTTCAGGGTTTCGTAAAATTTAACAAAAATACTTAAGTTTCCCCCCCGAAAAAAAAGAAAATTGCAACAGAAATCGAGATAATGTAAACACAGATCAGCTGATTATTATTATTACTACGAGGGAAGCGCTAAACCCGTAAGTCAAACAGCCCACGGGAAATGGTGATCATGTTTGATCTGAGGAAGAGGATTGAAGCCTTTAATACTTATTACAGTTCAGATTAAAAACTGTATAACAGATTAGGTCATGTTAGGTGAGATTAGCTTAGGTTAGGTAGGGTAAGGTAAGATTAGGTAAGATTAGGCTAGGTAAGGTAAAGTTAGGTTAGGTTAAGTAAGGTTAGGTTAGGTAAGGTTAGGATAGGTTAAGTAAGGTTAGGTTAGGTAGGGTTAGGTTAGGTTAAGTAATGTTAGGTTAGGTAAGGTTAGGCTAAGTTAGGTAAGGTTATGTTAGGTTAGGTAAGGTTAGGCTAAGTTAGGTAAGGTGAGGCTAAGTTAGGTAAGGTTAGGTTAGGTTAGGTAAGGTTAGGTAAGTTAGGTAAGGTTAGGGCTAAGTTAGGCTAGCGTTAGGCTAAGGTTAGTGTTAGGTTAGGTTAGGTTAGGTTATGTTAGGGCTAAGTTACGTAAGGTTAGGCTAAGTTAGGTAAGGTTAGGCCTAAGTTAGGTAAGGTTAGGCTAAGTTGTAAAGGTTAGGCTATGTTAGGTAGAGTTTAGGCTTTTTTAACAAAAAAAAAATCAAAAAATGGGGGGGGGGGGGTTTAGGTAAGGTTAGGCTAAGTTAGGTAAGGTTCTAGGCTAAGTTAGGTAAGTTTAGGCTAACGTTAGGTAAGGTTAGGCTAAGTTAGGTAAGGTTAGGCTAAGTTAGGTAAAAGGTTAGGCTAAGTTAGGTAGGTAAGGATAAGTTAGGTAAGGTTGGGTTAAGTAAGAGTTATGTTAGGCTATGGTTAAGTTGGTTAGGTAGGTTTGGTTATGTTAAGTTTTAGGTTAGCTTAGGTTAAGTTGGGTCAAGTAAGATTTGGTAAGTTTAATAGTCAGAAAAGGACAAGTGTTTCCTGACGAGGGTCTTAGATAAATAACCCCATCAACTGGAGCTTTAAGTCATCTGACAGAGACCTTCCACGGGCTTACCCCCCCCCCCCCCCCTCCCCCAGTTTAAAATTATACTTATGCATAATTATAACCACTTTAGTGTCAATAACAATAATAATTAATAATAATTAACTAATATCAATAAATACGTAGTAGATTTACTCTCAAGATGGCGGCGAATCCTACTCTCAAGATGGCGGCGAATCCTACTCTTAAGATGGCGGCGAATCCTACTCTCAAGATGGCGGCGATACATCCATTCCTTATGTAAATTATTATTATTACGTGAATTTTGAAGTCAAACACTGATAAGTTTAATAATTAATACTGAAACTAATTTTTGGTAGTGAGAGAACTGACGTAATATAAACACATGTAACGTAAAATAACGCTTTTTTATTATTGTATTGAGGGAAGCGCTTAAACTTGTAAGAGTCATTATCCTCTGGTTATGAGCAGGCAACCACATTCATCTAAAGGCTCCAAGTTCCTCGGAAACAAACACAGGTGAACGCTTCTGAAAATCAACCGTAACGACCAACCCAACTATATATCTAATATTACAACATCTACTGTGACCACAGATACTCGAGCTTCACCAGGCTTCGGCTGCGACAATTTTTAAACCTCTCTCGATAGGTCATAAACTATTATTATTAATAAATTCACATAAATCATATAAATTAAAGCATAATGAAGTGGTTATTATTTTTTACCTTAGTTATGACTATTAAGATTTTTTTACAGGAATCCATATAAAATATATAATATATATATATATAATATATATATATATATAAATTATATATATATATATATATATAAAATATATATATATTTATATATAAAATTCGTGCCGAATTTTAAAAACTGTCAATTAGCAAGAACTCATTTAAAAATTAAAGTCCTTTTCCAAAATTTAATTTTCAAACCAAAAGAATCTAGAAAACTTACCTAACCTTATTTAACAAGAACAATTTATTTTAAGCCTAACCCAACAAAAATATTTTAGATTTGTTTACATAATTTATACTAAACAAACACAGTGAAATATATTGTTTCGTTAGGTCAGATGATTTCGCATTATGCAACACAATTTTCACTTGCCTATATGGAAAGATGACGTTGCTATTTAAAGCCAAGATGGCAAGTTCTGCCTATTCGGCACGACATATATATATATATATATAAAATATTATATATATATATATATATATATATATATATTATATATTATATATATATTATTATATACAGGTCCTTTGGGAATTAGAGTGAGGTCCTGTTGGTCCAAGACCACAACATTATAAATGCTAGACAGAATATAATAGTGGTCTGGGACCAGAGAAGGGGTCCCAGACCACCAAAGTGATCCAAAGAGACCAAAAGCAGTGGTCCCAGAAGACCGTAACAGTGGCCCAAGACTTCAAGTGTCCCGGGAAACAACAGGAATTTCAATCAGGTTTGATCCGAGGAAAAGGGGGTGTTATCCCATTTCCCCCCAACTCAAGATCCCTTTGCATTCTACACACACACACTGGGAAAAGGGCCCCGGGGCTGAGACTCGACCTCTCAGGCTCGGATTTGAAGCAAAACCTTCTTGTGTTGTGGCTGGTGGTGGTGTTCCGTGAGGCTGGAGGCTGGTCTCTTCTTAGTCTGTGTACTGTGGTCTGCAGAACCTCTTCCTCGAGGTCTTGTTTGGCCTGATGTAGTCTGTAAGTAAACGAAATATCAAGAGACCATTATCAGCTGGTGTTAATATTATTATTATTATTTATTTATTATTTATTATTTTATTTATTTTGTTTTGGGGAAAGAAAAAATTTGAGAACGTTTATGAGGAAAATCGTTTCGCATTCCAGTGGTTTCTTCAGTCCAATACAGAGAAAAACGGCGGAAGATGAGAGGTGTGAGGTAAACAGTCCCTCAGAATGGCGTAGATGTGTTCACTCCATAGGACTGATGGAGTGAACACATCAACTCCACACTGAGGGACTGATTTATCAGACAGACATTATTAATTATTCCAGTGAACTTCTCCCGTGAGAGTGACCTTCCAGGGTCTGAATAAACGGATTTCTCCAACTATATGAAGCTAAAAAGCTTGGGAAGCTTCAGATATAAGCTAAATAATTTCCGCCAATTGGATCTAAGTGGGACTTGCAGATCTAGAGAATGTACAAAAGAACCTTTACTGCACGTATAAGTTCCCTCAAACACCTAACTACTGGGAAAGCTTGAAACACTTACTTGTACTCACTGGAGTGCAGGCGAGAGAGATACATCATAATATACACCTGGAAAATCCTAGAGGGACTGGTCCCTAATCTGCAATGGAAATCACTCTCACGACGCAAAGACTTGGCAGGGTTCCAAAATACCCACAGTGGAAAACAGAAGCCCAAGGCTGTTCAACTGCCTCCCAGCATACTAAGGGGGGATTAAACCAATAGGCCCCTGGCTGTCTTCAAGACCCCTGGCTGTCTTCAAGACCCTGGCTGTCTTCAAGACCCCTGTTGTCTTCAAGACCCGTTTTCTTCAAGCCCCTGGCTGTCTTCAAGACCCCTGGCTGCTTCAAAACCCCTGGCTGTCTTTAAGACCCCTGGCTGTCTTCAAAACCCCCTGGGGGTTTTTAAAAACCCCGGTGTTAAGACCCCGGTGTTTAGACCCCCGCCTTAAGGCCCTGGCTGCTTAAATGGTTGTTTAGGGTGGTGTCTTCAAACCCGGCCCGTTTAGCCCCTGGTTTTCTTTAAAAACCCCGGTTTTCCCGAACCCGGTGTTTTCAGACCCGGTGTCCAAAACCGGTGTTTCCCCAAACCCCGGTTCTTCAAGACCCGGGGTTTTCCAAACCCTGGTTTTTCCCCCCCCGGGGTCCCCCAAACCCGGGTGTTCAAACCCTGGCTGTTCTTCAATGACCCATGGCTGTCTTCAAGACCTGGCATGTCTTCAAGACCCCTGGTTGTCTCAAACCAACCTGGCTGCTTCAAGACCCCTGGCTGTCCAAGACCTGGTGTCATCAAACCCTGGTATCTCAAGACCCCCTGGCTGTCCTTCAAGACCGCCTTGGGGTCTTCAAATACCCCTGGTGTCTTCAAGACCCGGCTGTTTCAGACCCCTGGCTGTCTTCAAACCTGGGGTCTACCAAAGACCCCTGGCTGTCTTCAAGACCCCTGGCTGTCTTCAAGACCCCTGGCTGTCTTCAAGACCCCTGGCTGTCTTCAAGACCCCTGACTGTCTTCAAAGACCCCTGGCTGTCTTCAAGACCCCTGACTGTCTTCAAGACCCCTGGCTGTCTTCAAGACCCCTGGCTGCAGACCCTCTTCCAGACCCCTGGTTGTCTTCAAACCCTGGCGCATTCAAGACCCCTGGATGTCTTCAAGTCCCATTGGATGTCTGCAGAGACCCCATGGCTGTCTTCAAGACCCTGCTGACTTAGACCCTGGCTGTCTTCAAGACCCCTGGTGTCCCTTCAATACCCAGGTCTAGTCAGGTGTCAGATACCCTGGTGTCTTCAGATCCCAGGTGTCTCAGATCCCCTAGGTGTCTGTCACTCGGTGTCCTCAAACCCAGGGTGTTAAACCTGGCTTGATCCTTTCCCATACCCTAGGTGTCTCAGACCCTGAGGTGTCTTCAGATACCCAGGTGTCTTCAATACCCTGGTGTCTCAGATACCAGGTGTCCCTCAATACCCAGGTGTAATGACAATGTGTCTATAGAGACCCTGGTTGTCCTCAAACCTAGGTGTCCCTCAGATATCGTTAGGTGATCCCTCTCAGATACCAGGTGTCCCTCAGATACCAGGTGTCCTCAGATACCCAGGTGTCCCTCAGATACCCAGGTGTTAACATGTGTCTATAGATACCCAGGTTCCCTCAACCTAGGTGTCCCCTCAGATAACCAGGTGTCCCTCAATACCCGGTGGTCCCTCAGATACTCCAGGTGTCCCTCAGATACCCTGGGTCCCTCAGATACCAGGTGTTATACATGTGTCTTCAGATACCAGGTGTCCTCATACCCTAGGTGTCCCTCAGATACCCAGGTGCTCCCTCAGATACCCAGTGTTATACATAGTGTCTCAGTACCAGTATCCCCACTAGGTGTCCCTCGATACCAGGTGTCCCTCAGATACCAGGTGTCCTCAGATACCCAGTGTTATACATGTGTCTATCAGGATACCAGGTATCCCTCATACCTAGGTGTCCCTCAGATACCCAGGTGTCCCTCAGATACCCAGGTGTCCCTCAGATACCCAGGAGTTATACACGTGTCTATCAGATACCCAGGTGTCCCTCAGATACCCAGATGTTATACATGTGTCTATCAGATACCCATGTGTTATACATGTGTCTATCAGATACCCATGTGTCCCTCATACCTAGGTGTCCCTCAGATACCCAGATGTCCCTAACATACCCAGGTGTTATACATGTGTCTATCAGATACCCAGGTTATCAGGTATGTACCCAGTGTCCCTCATACCTAGGTGTCCCTCAAATACCCAGGTGTCCCTCAGATACCCAGTTCCCTCAGAACCCAGGTGTCCCTCAGATACCCAGGTGTTATACATGTGTCTATCAGATACCCAGGTTTCCCTCATACCTAGGTGTCCCTCAGATACTCAGGTGTCCCTCAGATACCCAGGTGTCCCTCAGATACCCAGGTGTTATACATGTGTCTATCAGATACCAGGTGTCCCTCATACCTAGGTGTCCCTCAGATACCCAGGTGTCCCTCAGATACCCAGGTGTCCTTTCAGATACCAGGTATTATACTAGTGTCCTCAGATACCAGGTGTCCCTCATACCCTAGGTGTCTCACATACAGTGTCCCTCAACCAGGTGTCCCTCAGATACCCAGATGTTATACATGTGCCCATCGATCCCAGGTTCCTCATACCTAGGTGGTCCCTCATACCTAGGTGTCCCTCAAGATACCCGGTGTCCCTCAGATACCCAGGTGTCCCTCAGATACCCAGGTGTCCCTCAGATACCAAGTGTCCCTCAGATACCCAGTGTACCTCAATACCCGGGTTGTTACAATCTCAATCAAGACACCTAGGTGTTACACACAAAACAAATTTCAAAAAGACACCTAGGTGTTACACACATAATCAAGACACCTAGGTGTTACACACAAAACAATCAAGGGACACACATTAGGTGTCAACACATAAATCAAGACACCTAGGTGTTACACACATACAATCAAGACACCTAGGTGTTACAACACATAATCAAGACACCTAGGTGTTTACACACATAAAATCAAGACACCTAGGTTTTCACACATACAATCAAGACACCTAGGTGTCACACACATAATCAAGACACCTAGGTGTTACACACATAAATCAAGACACCTAGGGTTTTACACACATACATCAAGACACCTAGGTGTCACACATACAATCAAGACACCTAGGTGTTACACACATAAAATCAAGACACCTAGGTGTTACACACATACAATCAAGACACCTAGGTGTTACACACATAATCAAGACACCCCCTACTAAGAATTGTCAATCCCAAAAAACACCATACACAATAAAAAAGACACCTAGGTGTCACAACACATACAATCAAGACACCTAGGTGTTACACACATAATCAAGACACCTAGGGTTTACACATAATCAAGACACCTAGGTGTCACACACATACAATCAAGACACCTAGGTGTTACACACATACAATCAAGACACCTAGGTGTCACACACATACAATCAAGACACCTAGGTGTTACACACATACAATCAAGACACCTAGGTGTCACACACATAATCAAGACACCTAGGTGTCACACACATACAATCAAGACACCTAGGTGTCACACAGGTGTTTCATTCACCCTGTGTAAGGTGACTCACCTGTTATACACGTCTGGCGAGGTGTGTCGCCCTCTGGGAAGGTCAGAGGAGGTGGTACATACTCCCCCAGCCGTACCCCGGAGCTCTGGGCACTTTCCGAGTGGGTATTGGGCGTGTGGCCGCCCGTGGGGCTGGTAGTAGCTACTTGTGGCACAGTGCCAGCCCCTGGCGAGCCCTTTTCCCTGTGAATGACACTCTTGGCACTCTGTATAGCGTCAGGTTTCGCCTGGGCTTCGAGGTGGTCGCTATATGTGGGCGTTGACGCTGGTTTCTGGTCGTTCTGTGAGGGTCTGTGGCTCGTTGAGGTGTGGGCGTGGGCGTGGGTACAGGTGTGGGTATTATCGTAGGGGGGCTCGGTCGTTTACCCCGCCCGAAATCTGCCTAAGGTCATCTGTTGGCAGGACCAGGCAGGTATCAAGGTCCCTGATGTGGGCGTGGGTGTGGGCGGCAGGGGCGGTATGAGGGGCAGTATGGGTGGCAGTATGAGAGGCAGGGGTGGTATGAGAAGCAGTATGGGTGGCAGTATGAGAGGCAGGGGCGGTATGAGAGGCAGTATGGGTGGCACTATGAGTGGCAGTATGGGCGGCAGTATGAGAGGCAGGGGAGGTATTAGAGGCAGTATGACAGGCAGGGGTGGTATGAGAGGCAGTATGAAGGCAGGCGGTATGAGGGGCGCAGTATACAGGCAGTAGGTATGAGAGGCGTAGAGAGGCAGGGGGGTTGAGACGCACTATACGAGTGCAGTGGGTTGCAGTATAGAGGCAGTGACAGCGGGGCGGTATAGGAGTGACATGGGGAGGGACTAGAGGCAGTTGACAGTGGGGCAGGGATAGAGGCAGGGAAGTATGGGAGAGGCAGTATGACAGGACAGGTGGGTTGACAGACTAGGGAGTGACAGTAGACCCGTGGCACCTGCCATGAGACAGGGGTTCCTTAGAAAGGCAGTAGACCGCCATGACAGGGGCGGTCTTGACAGTGCACCCGGTGGTACCTTGGGGCCCTTGACCCGGGGCTCCTCTTGACAGTAGGCCGTGGGTACCTGAGGCACTTGACAGGGGGTCCTCCTGCAGTAGAGAGGTACTGGCACTGACAGGGGTTTATTGACAGTAGGCCGCGGTATGCAGAGCAGGGGCTCCTCTTGACAGTAGACCGTGGACTGCACATAGGGGCGGCTTTCAACAGTAGTATGAGAGAACCGGACAGGGGTTGGGCAGTGACCCCGTGGGGTTGACATACAGGGGCTCCCTTGACAGTAGTGGTTGACTACAGGGACTCTTTACAGTGTGGGTTGACAGTGCACTTGACAGTGGCAGTTGGGTTGACAGTAACCCCTGGACCTGCCCCCTGACAGGGGTCTTGACAGTAACTAGATGGCCCCTTGACAGGGCTCCTGGCTTGACCAGTAGAAACCCGTGGACCTGCCACTTGACAGGGGTTCCTCCTTGACAGTAGACCCGTGGTACCTGCCACTTGACAGGGGTTCCTCCTTGACAGTAGACCCGTGGTACCTGCCACTTGACAGGGGCTCCTCCTTGACAGTAGACCCGTGGTACCTGCCACTTGACAGGGGCTCCTTGACAGTAGACCGAGGTACCTGCCACTGACGGTTCCTCCTGACAGTAGGCCCGTGGTACCTGCCACTTGACAGGGGCTCCTCCTTGACAGTAGACCCGTGGTACCTGCCACTTGACAGGGGCTCCTCCTTGACAGTAGACCCGTGGTACCTGCCACCTGACAGGGACTCCTTGACAGTAGACCCGTGGTACCTGCCACTTGACAGGGGCTCCTCATAGAAGAGTGCTGGAAGGGACAGTAGACCCGTGGTACCTGCCACTTGACAGGGGCTCCTTGACAGTAGAGAGAGTGCTGGCAGAGACAGTAGACCCGTGGTACCTGCCACTTGACAGGGGCTCCTCCTTGACAGTAGACCCATGGTACCTCCCACTTTACAGGGAGTTGTAGTTGGGGGGCACAATCCCCCACCTAACAGCAGGGACCAAGAATTACCTCCCTTTCCCTTCCTCTTCCCTTTTTTCCCTCCCCCCCCTTCCCTCCCTTTTCTCTCCCCCCCCACCCTTTTTTCCCTCCTCCCCCCAGCATGCGGGGGAGTGCCTCCCCCTCTTCATATCGTCTCCCTGTCCGTTTACACTTCTTCCGGAAAAACACACCCCACACACACACACACACACAGTGAAGAGGCGGGGTCAGGAGCTTGGACTCGACCCCTGCAACCTCAACAAGGTGAGTACAACTAGGTGAGTACAACTAGGTGAGTACACACACACACACATTTCCTCCGCTACGAGACGTTCTCACACCCACTAACATTTCTCACGTTTGATATAACAAAAACGACGTCTCGAACGGTATAAAGCATCAGTAATGTCCTTAGAGAGGGCGAAATGTGCCTCATCACTAGCTACGTACAGTCCTTATTATTATTATTATTATTATTATTATTATTATTATTATTATTATTATTATTATTATTATTATTATTATTACCTACCTGGACCAACCTGGACCTACCTGGACCAACCTGGACCAACCTGGACCAACCTGGACCAACCTGGACCAACCTGGACCAACCTGGACCTACCTGGACTAATCTGGACCAACCTGGACCAACCTGGGCCTACCTGGACCAACCTGAACCAACCTGGATCTACCTGGACCAACCTGGATCTACCTGGACCAACCTGGACCAACCTGGACCAACCTGGACCAACCTGGACCAGCCTGAACCTACCTGGACCAACCTGAACCAACCTGGTTCTACCTGGACCAATCTGGACCAACCTGGACTTACCTGGACCAAAATGGACCTACTGGACCAATCTGAACCAACCTGGACCAACCTGGACCTACCTGGACCTACTTGGACCAACCTGAACCAGCCTGAACCAACCTGGACCAACCTGTACCAATCTAGACCTACCTAGACCAACTTGGACCAAGACATGGATCATCCTGGACCTACGTGGACCAACATGGACCTACTAGACCAACCTGGAGCAACCGGGACCAACCTGAACCCATCTGGACCAACCTGGACCTACTGGACCAACCTGGACCTCCCTGGACCCCTTGGACCACCCATGGACTTACCTGGACCCCAGGACCACCCCAAGGACCCCCTGGACCCCTCTGGACCACCCCTGGACAACCTGGACCACCACAAGGACCCCCTGGACCCCTCTGGACCACCCCTGGAACACTGAACCACCCCATGACCCCCCTGGACTCCCCTGGACCTCCCCTGGACAACCTGGACCACACCAAGGACCCCCTGGACCCCTCTGGACCTCCCCTGGACAACCTGGACCACCCCAAGGACCCCTTGGACCCCTCTGGACCACCCCTGGACAACCTGGACCACCCCAAAGACCCCCTGGACCCCTCTGGACCACCCCTGGAACACTGGATCACCTTAGGACCCCCCTGGACTCCCCTGGACAACCTGGACCACCCCAAGGACCCCCTGGACCCCTCTGGACCACCCCTGGACAACCTGGACCACCCCAGGACCTCCTGGACCCCTCTGGACCACCCCTGGATAACCTGGGCCACCCCAGGACCCCCTGGAATCCCCTAGACCACCCCTGGACAACCTGGACCACCCCAGGACCCCCTGGACCCCTCTGAACCACCCCTGGACAACCTGGACCACCCCAGGACCCCTTGAAATCCCCTGAGCCTTCCCTGAACAACCTGGACCCCAGGACCCCCTGGACCACCCCAGGACCCCCTGGACGTCCCTGGACCTCCCTGGATCCCCCTGGACCTACGTGGACCCTCCTGGACCACCCCAGGACCCCATGGACTTCCCTGGACCTTCCTGGACCCCCTGGACTTCCCTGGACCTCCCTGGACCCTTTGGACCCCCCAGGATCCCCTGGACTCCCCTAGACCTCCCTGGACCTGCCTGGACCTACCTGCACCCTCTGGACGTCCCTGGACGTCCCTGGACGTCCCTGGACCCCATGGACGTCCCTGGACCTCCCTGGGCCCCTCTGGGCCTCCCTGGACCCCCCTGGACTTACCTGCACCCCATTGACCACCCCAGGACTACTCCTGGACCCCCTGGACCACCCCCACCATCGCTTCCCCAACACCGGACACTCACCTCCACACATCCGGTCCAGTCACCCCCAACTTCCGGTCATTGGGATGGAAGAGAGGGTGAGAGAAGAGGGAGAGGGAGTAGGGAGGGATGGAGGGAGGGAGGGAGGGATGGAGGGAGGGAGGGAGGGAGGGAGAATGCGTAATGCGTAACCTTGAGACTACGCTTCTCCTTCTCTCCCTCCTTCCCTCCCTTACCTTTCCCTCCTTCCCTCCTTCCCTCCTTCCTCCTTCCCTCCCTTATCTCTCCCTCCTTCCCTCCCTTATCTCTCCCTCCTTCCCTCCCTTATCTCTCCCTCCCTCCCTCCTTCCCTCCCTTATCTCTCCCTCCTTCCCTCCCTTATCTCTCCCTCCCTCCCTCCTTCCCTCCCTTATCTCTCCCTCCTTCCCTCCCTTATCTCTCCCTCCCTCCCTCCTTCCTCCCTTTTCTCTCCCTCCTTCCCTCCCTTATCTCTCCCTCCCTCCCTCATTCCCTCCCTTATCTCTCCCTCCCTCCCTCCTTCCCTCCCTTATCTCTCCCTCCCTCCCTCCTGCTGCCAAAATAACTACTAAACACTAACAAATGTGGTCACAGTAGTGGCCCATGCTAACCTTCCTATGGTGTATCAATACACCCAGCTGGATGACTTATTGTATGGCCAGCTGGCCCAGTGGTTAACGCACTGGCCTACAACCACTCTGTACCATAGGTTCTAACCCCACATGCCAGG
The DNA here is from genome assembly GCF_026875155.1 of Cherax quadricarinatus. Taxonomy (NCBI): domain Eukaryota; kingdom Metazoa; phylum Arthropoda; class Malacostraca; order Decapoda; family Parastacidae; genus Cherax; species Cherax quadricarinatus. The sequence goes on along the minus strand of NC_069489.1, from coordinate 22,712,888 downwards.
GGATCGAACCCCGGACCTCAGTGTGTGAGGTGAGTGCGCTACCAACGGTGTCCCGTAGCTGGGTTGGTGGCGCACTCACCTCACACACACTAAGGTCCGTGGTTCGATCCCCAGTACGGGTGGGAACATTAGAACGTGTCTCCTTAAGACACTTGTACCTGTTCACCTAACAGTAAGTAGGTACCTGGGTGTTAGTCACCTTACACCTGCTGTCAGTGTTCACCTAACAGTAAGGAGGTACCTGGGTGTTAGTCACCTTACACCTGCTGTCAGTGTTCACCTAGCAGTAAGTAGGTACCTGGGTGTTAGTTACCTTACACCTGCTGTCAGTGTTCACCTAGCAGTAAGTAGGTACCTGGACATTAGTCACCTTACACCTGCTGTCAGTGTTCACCTAGCAGTAGGTAGGTACCTGGGTGTTAGTTACCTTACACCTGCTGTCAGTGTTCACCTAGCAGTAGGTAGGTACCTGGGTGTTAGTTACACCTGCTGTCAGTGTTCACCTAGCAGTAAGTAGGTACCTGGGTGTTAGTTACCTTACACCTCATACATGGAATCCCTACCATAGGGATTACATAGTGTGAGGTGTAACTATCATACAGGGAATCCCTACCATATGGATTACATAGTGAGAGGTGTAACTATCATACAGGAATCCCTACCATAGGGATTACATAGTGAGAGGTGTAACTATCATACAGGGAATCCCTACCATAGGGATTACATAGTGAGAGGTGTAACTATCATACAGGGAATCCCTACCATAGGGATTACATAGTGAGAGGTGTAACTATCATACAGGGAATCCCTACCATAGGGATTACATAGTGTGAGGTGTAACTATCATACAGGGAATCCCTACCATAGGGATTACATAGTGAGAGGTGTAACTATCATACAGGGAATCCCTACCATAGGGATTACATAGTGAGAGGTGTAACTATCATACAGGGAATCCCTACCATAGGGATTACATAGTGAGAGGTGTAACTATCATACAGGGAATCCCTACCATAGGGATTACATAGTGTGAGGTGTAACTATCATACAGGGAATCCCTACCATAGGGATTAATAGTGTGAGGTGTAACTATCATACAGGGAATCCCTACCATAGGGATTACATAGTGTGAGGTGTAACTATCATACAGGAATCCCTACCATGGGGATTACATAGTGTGAGGTGTAACTATCATACAGGGAATCCCTACCATAGGGATTACATAGTGAGAGGTGTAACTATCATACAGGGAATCCCTACCATAGGGATTACATAGTGTGAGGTGTAACTATCATACAGGGAATCCCTACCATAGGGATTACATAGTGTGAGGTGTAACTATCATACAGGGAATCCCTACCATAGGGATTACATAGTGAGAGGTGTAACTATCATACAGGGAATCCCTACCATAGGGATTACATAGTGAGAGGTGTAACTATCATACAGGGAATCCCTACGATGGGGATTACATAGTGTGAGGTGTAACTATCATACAGGGAATCCCTACCATGGGGATTACATAGTGTGAGGTGTAACTATCATACAGGGAATCCCTACCATGGGGATTACATAGTGTGAGGTGTAACTATCATACAGGGAATCCCTACCATAGGGATTACATAGTGAGAGGTGTAACTATCATACAGGGAATCCCTACCATAGGGATTACATAGTGAGAGGTGTAACTATCATACAGGGAATCCCTACCATGGGGATTACATAGTGTGAGGTGTAACTATCATACAGGGAATCCCTACCATAGGGATTACATAGTGAGAGGTGTAACTATCATACAGGGAATCCCTACCATAGGGATTACATAGTGAGAGGTGTAACTATCATACAGGGAATCCCTACCATGGGGATTACATTGGTGGAGGTGCGCAGTGGGAGTCGCCATTGTTTGTCCTGGTCAAGGTGGAGGTGCGCAGTGAGAGTCGCCATTGTTTGTCCTGGTCAAGGTGGAGGTGTCGCAGTGAGAGTCGCCATTGTTTGTCCTGGTCAAGGTGGAGGTGCGCAGTGAGAGTCGCCATTGTTTGTCCTGGTCAAGGTGGAGGTGCGCAGTGAGAGTCGCCATTGTTTGTCCTGGTCAAGGTGGAGGTGCGCAGTGAGAGTCGCCATTGTTTGTCCTGGTCAAGGTGGAGGTGCGCAGTGAGAGTCGCCATTGTTTGTCCTGGTCAAAGGTGGAAGAGTGCGAAGTGGAGAGTCGCCATTGTTTGTCCTGGTCAAGGTGGAGGTGCGCAGTGAGAGTCGCCATTGTTTGTCCTGGTCAAGGTGGAGGTGCGCAGTGAGAGTCACCATTGTTTGTCCTGGTCAAGGTGGAGGTGCGCAGTGAGAGTCGCCATTGTTTGTCCTGGTCAAGGTGTGAGGTGCGCAGTGAGAGTCACCATTGTTTGTCCTGGTCAAGGTGGAGGTGCGCAGTGAGAGTCGCCATTGTTTGTCCTGGTCAAGGTGGAGGTGCGCAGTGAGAGTCGCCATTGTTTGTCCTGGTCAAGGTGGAGGTGCGCAGTGAGAGTCACCATTGTTTGTCCTGGTCAAGGTGGAGGTGCGCAGTGAGAGTCGCCATTGTTTGTCCTGGTCAAGGTGGAGGTGCGCAGTGAGAGTCGCCATTGTTTGTCCTGGTCAAGGTGGAGGTGCGCAGTGAGAGTCGCCATTGTTTGTCCTGGTCAAGGTGGAGGTGCGCAGTGAGAGTCGCCATTGTTTGTCCTGGTCAACACTAACCTTACTGAATATTGGGAAGATTTTTCCTGCTCTACAGGTTAAAATTGGACTGACAACTCTCAATTAGGAGACGAAATTGTTGGATATACAATCCTGCATAACTTGAGATATCAGACGACTGAAGAAGACAGCTCCAGGAACCTCAGATAAGTCTGTTTATGTTTGTTACTCTGGCCAGTGTTATTTAATTTCCAGTCTAATTGGTGAGTGATATGATATATTCTCCTTCTGTTATGTATATATGTGTATATATAATTCCTGGTGATGTATATTTCATTTAATTAATAGTCCAGAGCAACTTGTGGATAAGACAGTGGTGGGTATCGAAGGGGGACATTTTTGTGACCTGGGTGTCCCAAAATTCCTACTTGTCTATGTAACTTTGATCAATAATAATTATTTTTGTTACCATTTACTGGTATGTATTTTATGAACATCCAGAGAAATGTAATTTTCCACGACCATGTACTTCCCACGTACTACCAGGTACTACCATGTACTACCATGTACTTCCCACGTACTACCATGTACTTCCCACGTACTACCAGGTACTTCCCACGTACTACCAGGTACTCCCACGTACTACCAGGTACTTCCCACGTACTACCATGTACTCTTACGTACTACCATGTACTTCCCACGTACTACCATGTACTTCCCACGTACTACCATATACTCCTACGTACTACCATGTACTTCCCACGTACTACCATGTACTTCCCACGTACTACCATGTACTCCTACGTACTACCATGTACTTCCCACGTACTACCATGTACTTCCCACATACTACCATGTACTCCTACGTACTACCATATACTTCCCACGTACTACCATGTACTTCCCACGTACTACCATGTACTTCCCACGTACTACCATGTACTTCCCACGTACTACCATGTACTTCCCACGTACTACCATGTACTTCCCACATACTACCATGTACTCCTACGTACTACCATGTACTCCCATGTACTACCATGTACTCCCACGTACTACCATGTACTACCCACGTACTACCATGTACTCCCACGTACTACCATGTACTACACACGTACTACCATGTACTCCCACGTACTACCATGTACTACCCACGTACTACCATGTACTCCCATGTACTACCAGGTACTCCCACGTACTACCATGTACTCCCACGTACTACCAGGTACTCCCACGTACTACCATGTACTCCCACGTACTACCATGTACTCCCACGTACTACCATGTACTCCCACGTACTACCATGTACTCCCACGTACTACCATGTACTACCCACGTACTACCATGTACTCCCATGTACTACCAGGTACTCCCACGTACTACCAGGTACTCCCACGTACTACCATGTACTCCCACGTACTACCAGGTACTCCCACGTACTACCAGGTACTCCCACGTACTACCACGTACTCCCACGTACTACCATGTACTCCCACGTACTACCATGTACTCCCACGTACTACCATGTACTCCCACGTACTAACATGTACTCCCACGTACCCCACGTACTCCCACGTACCCCCACGTACCCCCACGTACTCCCACGTAGTCCCACGTACTCCCATCATACCACATATCTCCACGTACTCCTCAGTACCCCACGTAACTCCACGTAGTCCCACTTAGTCCACGTCTCCCACATACTCCCACATACTCCCACGTACTCCCACGTACCCCCACGTACTCCCACGTACTCCCACGTAGTCCCACGTACTCCCACATACTCCCACATACTCCCACATACTCCCACGTACCCCACGTACCAAACCCGTACTCCCACGTACTCCCACGTACCCCACATACCCCCCCCCACATATTCCCACGTACTCCCACGTACCCCCACGTACCCCCTCGTACTCCCACGTACTCCCACGTACCCCACAAAATATCCCACATATTCCCACGTACTCCCACGTACCCCCACATACTCCCACATATTCCCACGTACTCCCACGTACTCCCACGTACTCCCACGTAGTCCCACGTACTCCCACGTACTCCCACATACTCCCACGTACCCCCACATACTCCCAAATATTCCCACGTACTCCCACGTACTCCCACGTACTCCCACGTAGTCCCACGTACTCCCACATACTCCCACATATTCCCACGTACTCCCACGTACTCCCACATATTCCCACGTACTCCCACGTACCCCCACATACTCCCAATATTCCCACGTACTCCCACGTACTACTCCCACGTACTCACCACGTAGTCCCACGTACTCCCACATACTCCCACATATTCCCACGTACTCCCACGTAGTCCCACGTAGTCCCACGTACTCCCACGTACCCCCACATACTCCCACATATTCCCACGTACCCCCACATACTCCACATATTTCCCCCGTACCCCCACTACCCCCACGTACTCCCACGTACTCCCACGTACCCCCACGTACTCCCACGTAGTCCCACGTAGTCCCACATACTCCCACGTACTCCCACGTACTCCCACGTACTCCCACATACTCCCACGTACTCCCACATACTCCCACGTACTCCCACATACTCCCACATTTTCCCACGTACCCCACATACTCCCACATATTCCCACGTACCCCCACGTACCCCCACGTACTCCCACGTACTCCCACGTACCCCCACGTACTCCCACGTAGTCCCACATACTCCTACGTACTCCCACGTAGTCCCACGTAGTCCCACATACTCCCACATACTCCCACGTACTCCCACGTACTCCCACATTCTCCCACATACTCCCACGTACCCCCACGTACTCCCACGTACTCCCACGTACTCCCACGTACCCCCACGTACTCCCACGTACTCCCACGTACTCCCACATACTCCCACATACTCCCACGTACCCCCATGTACCCCCACGTACTCCCACGTACTCCCACGTACCCCACTAATTCCCACGTACTCCCACGACTAACCATGTACTCCCAAAGAAATAACATGTAAATCCCCCCCGATCTCCACGTACTCCCACTACCCCCACGTACTCCCACGTACTCCCACGTACTCCCACATATTCCCACGTACTCCCACGTACTCCCACGTACTCAGCAGATATGTAGATAAAGGTAGTCGCCTCCGCCTCTCATTGTGTTAAATTTTACTCGGGACAAAATTAGCGTTTTTGCTCTAACGTCCGGCCCAGGATGTCATAAATATTCCCTCTCCTTAATAACCCCAGATTTATCCCATTACGGCCAAAATTCCATCAGAACAGTAGTTGTACAGCTCTCTCGTAACAGTGAAATTTTTTCGGAAATGCTATATAAAAAGTCCACCAAAAATTTAAGCTCCATTCCTCTCTTGGGGAAATTTTGAATGTCTCTTTTCAATTGTATTTACCAAAAAAAAGTTACTGTATAAAAGCGCTTTATAAGCAACTAGCGAATAAAAAAGACGTAGAGCTTTTTGGAAATAATAGATAATAAATTTTTCTCAAGACTTTATATGTACGATTTTTTGAGATTCTGTAAACAAAAGATTGGCGAATGAGCTGCGAGGATGCGTTCCAATACTGTTTGCTTTTCTCGGTTAAAATTTAAATGTACTTTTTAAATTGCACTTACAAAAAATCGTTATGTGAAGGAGCTTTATGAACCAGCTGGCGTATAAAAAAAGACAATGACTTTTTGAGTATAATATATAAATAATATATTTTTGACGACTTTACATATACGATCAGTTTCTGGGGGTTATGTAAACAAGAAGGCAACCAATCAGCTGCGAGGATGCGTTCCAATAATTACTGCTGCCAACAATGGCCGCTGTTTTGATCTGCAGGAAAATAAACTGATGTTCCCGTCACCCTCCATTTAATTATCCCCTTTAATTATTACATGAGTGTTAGTCCATCAGTAATTAAGCTCAGCTGATGAGCTTAATTGATGGTTCTTCTCTTACAATGTACCTCATCCATCCCTCTCCAGTTATTAAACATTACCAGAATATTCCCCTCTATTAATACTATTACTAGTAGTAGTACTACTAAACTATTACGACTACTATTATTACTACTACTATTATTACTACTACTATTATTACTACTACTATTACTACTACTACTGTTGTTACTAATACGAGTTACTACTACTAATAATAATGTTACTACTTATCATATCTCTCACTCTCTCTCTCACTCTTTCTCTCACTTTCTCTCACTCTTTCTCTCACTTTCTCACTCTCTCTTTTGCTGTATAGTCCTTGTGGCTTAGCGCTTCTTTTTGATTATAATAATAATAATAATCTCTCTCTCTCTCTCTCTCTCTCTCTCTCTCTCTCTCTCTCTCTCTCTCTCTCTCTCTCTCTTCTCTCTCTCTCTCTCTCTCTCTCTCTCTCTCTCTCTCTCCCCCTCCATATCCTCTTGTAATTATCGTCTCCCTCCGTTCTCCCTCCATCTCTACACCAGCACCTCTGACCTGTGTAATAATCCCTGTTCCCCTCTCTCTCTCTTTTTAGCACTAATATGAGAGAGACAGAAACAGAGAGAGAGAGAGAGAGAAACAGAGACAGAGAGACAGATAGAAACAGAGGAAAGACAGACAGACAGAAACATAGAGAGAAACAGAGACAGAGAGAAAGAGAGACAGATAGAAACAGAGGAAAGACAGACAGACAGAAACAGAGATAGAGAGAAACAGAGACAGACAGGAAGACAGACACAGAAAAATATTCAGATAGATAGGTAGATAGATGAAGATACAGAAAGAGACAGACAGACAGATAAACAGAGAGAAAATAGATAGACATATAGGGACAGAGACAAAGAGAGAGACAGAGACAGAGACAAAGAGAGATAGAGAGAGACAAAGAGAGAGACAGACAGACAGAGAGAGAGACAGAGACAAAGAGAGACAGACAAAGCAAATATTTTTCCAATTAAATGCCCTACGTGTCGGCCTTTGTATCTGTTCCACAGAGCCATTATTAACAACGGTCAACGAGCCACGGAGTATTAAATAGATTAATGTCACCTTTTAACCCGCCATAAATCATCAATTAAGTCATTAACAGTGTGTCAGCGGCATCAACCACACTGTTGTATTTACGTCTAACTTAAAATATATATATATATATATATATATATATATATATATATATATATATATATATATATATATATATATATATATATATATATATATATATATAAAATCATCATCAATTGAAGGTAATTGATGTGTTTCGTAGGAGACGACATCAATGACACTGTTGTATTTATATTAAACCCTAAATCATTTATGTAAAATCAATTGAGGTTAGTAAATCTGCTGTATGAGACGCCATCAACCACACAGTTTGTTCTATTTACATCAAACTTTAAAAGAACGTATGTAAAATTATCATCAACTGAGGTAGTAAATGTGTTTCGTGTTAAACGGCATCAATGACACCGTTGTACTTACATCAATCCTTAAAACACTTTAAAAAATCATTATCAAATGAGGTAATAAATCTGCATTATGAGACGGAGTCAGTCACATAGTTTATTATATTTACATCGTACTTTAAGACATTTATTACCAAAAATCATCAATTGAGGTAGTATGAAGCGGCATCAGTCACAGTTTTTTGTATTTACATCAAATTTCAAGGCAGTTATAAAAAAAATCATCAAATAAGATTAGTAAATGTGTCGTAGTCAATGTCGTCTGCTACACAGTTTGTTGTATTTACATCACAGTTTAAAACACTGGATACGACTTCACCTCTCAGTGGCCCTATAATACCACAACAACAACAGTGGCCCTATAATACCACAACAACAGTGGCCCTATAATACCACAACAACAACAGTGGCCCTATAATACCACAACAACAGTGGCCCTATAATACCACAACAACAACAGTGGCCCTATAATACCACAACAACAACAGTGACCCTATAATACCACAACAACAACAGTGGCCCCTATAATACCACAACAACAACAGTGGCCCTATAATACCACAACAACAACAGTGGCCCTATAATACCACAACAACAACAGTGGCCCTACAATACCACAACAACAACAGTGGCCCTATAATACCACAACACAGTTTGTTGTATTTACATCACAGTTTAAAACACTGGATACGACTTCACCTCTCAGTGGCCCTATAATACCACAACAACAACAGTGGCCCTATAATACCACAACAACAGTGGCCCTATAATACCACAATAACAACAGTGGCCCTATAATACCACAACAACAACAGTGGCCCTATAATACCACAATAACAACAGTGGCCCTATAATACCACAACAACAACAGTGGCCCTATAATACAACAACAACAGTGGCCCTATAATACCACAAAAACAACAGTGGCCCTACAATACCACAACAACAACAGTGACCCTATAATACCACAACAACAACAGTGGCCCTACAATACCACAACAACAACAGTGACCCTATAATACCACAACAACAACAGTGGCCCTACAATACCACAACAACAACAGTGGCCCTATAATACCACAACAACAACAGTGGCCCTACAATACCACAACAACAACAGTGGCCCTATAATACCACAACAACAACAGTGGCCCTATAATACCACAACAACAACAGTGGCCCTATAATACCACAACAACAACAGTGACCCTATAATACCACAACAACAACAGTGGCCCTATAATACCACAACAACAACAGTGGCCCTATAATACCACAACAACAGTGGCCCTATAATACCACAATAACAACAGTGGCCCTATAATACCACAACAACAACAGTGGCCCTATAATACCACAAAAACAACAGTGGCCCTACAATACCACAACAACAACAGTGGCCCTATAATACCACAATAACAACAGTGGCCCTATAATACCACAACAACAACAGTGGCTCTATAATACCACAACAACAACAGTGGCCCTATAATACCACAACAACAACAGTGGCCCTATAATACCACAACAACAACAGTGGCCCTATAATACCACAACAACAGTGGCCCTATAATACCACAATAACAACAGTGGCCCTATAATACCACAACAACAACAGTGGCCCTATAATACCACAAAATCAACAGTGGCCCTACAATACCACAACAACAACAGTGGCCCTATAATACCACAATAACAACAGTGGCCCTATAATACCACAACAACAACAGTGGCTCTATAATACCACAACAACAACAGTGGCCCTATAATACCACAACAACAACAGTGGCCCTATAATACCACAACAACAACAGTGGCCCTATAATACCACAACAACAACAGTGGCCCTATAATACCACAACAACAACAGTGGCCCTATAATAGACACATATGCAACACCTGGGCATCATTACTGTGGAAATGTTTCTGCACATTAATACTAGATCAGAGGGAGTTTGAGATAATCAGGGACTGATTACCTCAAACTCCTTCTGATCTTCACCATTCTTCTTTGTATTGGACTGACGAAGCCACTTTGTGTTGCTCATATATGTATCACCTGGAGTCAAACCCATTGTTTCTTGTAAAGAAATGTGAGAATCAGTAGTGTCTGAAAGTTGGTCTGAGAGGATAGATTCCCCAAGCTGACAGACTTGTTACTGGAGCTGCACTCAGTAAACCATACCAAGGGCGGGGTTAGAACCCGCGATCAGAGAGAGTCTCAAAACTCCAGAGCACTCAGTGCTCTCTAGTACATACATATGTGAGTTTAAGTTGTCTGCCATGAAGCTGGAGTTCGTTACCTTCGTAACTTGCTCAGCTGTCAAAACTTCGGGGTACTGTCCCTGGACCCATTATGTACCTCTGTAATGTTGAGGTACAGTCCCTGGACCCATTATGTACCTCTGTAATGTTGAGGTACAGTCCCTGGACCCATTATGTACCTCTGTAATGTTGAGGTACTGTCCCTGGACCCATTATGTACCTCTGTAATGTTGAGGTACTGTCCCTGGACCCATTATGTACCTCTGTAATGTTGAGGTACTGTCCCTGGACCCATTATGTACCTCTGTAATGTTGAGGTACTGTCCCTGGACCCATTATGTACCTCTGTAATGTTGAGGTACTGTCCCTGGACCCATTATGTACCTCTGTAATGTTGAGGTACAGTCCCTGGACCCATTATGTACCTCTGTAATGTTGAGGTACTGTCCCTGGACCCATTATGTACCTCTGTAATGTTGAGGTACTGTCCCTGGACCCATTATGTACCTCTGTAATGTTGAGGTACTGTCCCTGGACCCATTATGTACCTCTGTAATGTTGAGGTACTGTCCTGGACCCATTATGTACCTCTGTAATGTTGAGGTACTGTCCCTGGACCCATTATGTACCTCTGTAATGTTGAGGTACTGTCCCTGGACCCATTATGTACCTCTGTAATGTTGAGGTACTGTCCCTGGACCCATTATGTACCTCTGTAATGTTGAGGTACTGTCCCTGGACCCATTATGTACCTCTGTAATGTTGAGGTACAGTCCCTGGACCCATTATGTACCTCTGTAATGTTGAGGTACTGTCCCTGGACCCATTATGTACCTCTGTAATGTTGAGGTACTGTCCCTGGACCCATTATGTACCTCTGTAATGTTGAGGTACAGTCCCTGAACCCATTATGTACCTCTGTAATGTTGAGGTACTGTCCCTGGATCCATTATGTACCTCTGTAATGTTGAGGTACTGTCCCTGGACCCATTATGTACCTCTGTAATGTTGAGGTACTGTCCCTGAACCCATTATGTACCTCTGTAATGTTGAGGTACTGTCCCTGGACCCATTATGTACCTCTGTAATGTTGAGGTATGTCCCTGGACCATTATGTACCTCTGTAATGTTGAGGTGCTGTCCCTGGACCCATTATGTCCTCTGTAATGTTGAGGTACTGTCCCTGGACCCATTATGTACCTCTGTAATGTTGAGGTACTGTCCCTGGAACCCATTATGTACCTCTGTAATGTTGAGGTACAGTCCCTGGACCATTATGTACCTCTGTAATGTTGAGGTACAGTCCCTGGACCCATTTTTGTACCTCTGTAATGTTGAGGTACTGTCCCTGGACCCATTATGTACCTCTGTAATTTGAGGTACTGTCCCTGGACCCATTATGTACCTCTGTAATGTTGAGGTACAGTCCCTGGACCATTATGTACCTCTGTAATGTTGAGGTACAGTCCCTGGACCCATTATGTACCTCTGTAATGTTGAGGTACCGTCCCTGGACCCATTTTTGTACCTCTGTAATGTTGAGGTACTGTCCCTGGACCATTATGTACCTCTGTAATGTTGAGGTACTGTCCCTGGACCCATTATGTACCTCTGTAATGTTGAGGTACAGTCCCTGGACCCATTATGTACCTCTGTAATGTTGAGGTACAGTCCCTGGACCCATTATGTACCTCTGTAATGTTGAGGTACTGTCCCTGGACCCATTATGTACCTCTGTAATGTTGAGGTACTGTCCCTGGACCCATTATGTACCTCTGTAATGTTGAGGTACAGTCCCTGGACCCATTATGTACCTCTGTAATGTTGAGGTACAGTCCCTGGACCCATTATGTACCTCTGTAATGTTGAGGTACTGTCCCTGGACCCATTATGTACCTCTGTAATGTTGAGGTACTGTCCCTGGACCCATTATGTACCTCTGTAATGTTGAGGTACTGTCCCTGGACCCATTATGTACCTCTGTAATGTTGAGGTACTGTCCCTGGACCCATTATGTACCTCTGTAATGTTGAGGTACAGTCCCTGGACCCATTATGTACCTCTGTAATGTTGAGGTACAGTCCTTGGACCCATTATGTACCTCTGTAATGTTGAGGTACTGTCCCTGGACCCATTATGTACCTCTGTAATGTTGAGGTACTGTCCCTGGACCCATTATGTACCTCTGTAATGTTGAGGTACTGTCCCTGGACCCATTATGAACCTCTGTAATGTTGAGGTACAGTCCCTGGACCCATTATGTACCCCTGTAATGTTGAGGTACTGTCCCTGGAACCCATTATGTACTCTGTAATGTTGAGGTACTGTCCCTGGACCCATTATGTACCTCTGTAATGTTGAGGTGCTGTCCCTGGACCCATTATGTACCTCTGTAATGTTGAGGTACTGTCCCTGGACCCATTATGTACCTCTGTAATGTTGAGGTACAGTCCCTGGACCCATTATGTACCTCTGTAATGTTTAGGTACAGTCCCTGGACCCATTATGTACCTCTGTAATGTTGAGGTACTGTCCCTGGACCCATTATGTACCTCTGTAATGTTGAGGTACAGTCCCTGAGCCCATTATGTACCTCTGTAATGTTGAAGTACAGTCCCTGGACCCATTATGTACCTCTGTAATGGTGAGGTTTCAGTCCCTGGACCCATTATGTACCTCTGTAATGTTGAGGTACAGTCCCTGGACCCATTATGTACCTCTGTAATGTTGAGGTACAGTCCTTGGACCCATTATGTACCTCTGTAATGTTGAGGTACTGTCCCTGGACCCATTATGTACCTCTGTAATGTTGAGGTACTGTCCCTGGACCCATTATGTACCTCTGTAATGTTGAGGGTACTGTCCCTGGACCCATTATGAACCTCTGTAATGTTGAGGTACAGTCCCTGGACCCATTATGTACCCCTGTAATGTTGAGGTACTGTCCCTGGACCCATTATGTACCTCTGTAATGTTGAGGTACTGTCCCTGGACCCATTGTGTACCTCTGTAATTTTGAGGTACTGTCCCTGGACCCATTATGTACCTCTGTAATGTTGAGGTACTGTCCCTGGACCATTATGTACCTCTGTATGTTGAGGTACAGTCCCTGGACCCATTATGTACCTCTGTAATGTTGAGGTACAGTCCCTGGACCCATTATGTACCTCTGTAATGTTGAGGTACTGTCCCTGGACCCATTATGTACCTCTGTAATGTTGAGGTACAGTCCCTGAGCCCATTATGTACCTCTGTAATGTTGAAGTACAGTCCCTGGACCCATTATGTACCTCTGTAATGGTGAGGTACAGTCCCTGGACCCATTATGTACCTCTGTAATGTTGAGGTACAGTCCCTGGACCCATTATATACCTCTGTAATGTTGAGGTACAGTCCCTCGACCCATTATATACCTCTGTAATATTGAGGTACAGTCCCTGGACCCATTATGTACCTCTGTAATGTTGAGGTACAATCCCTGGACCCATTATGTACCTCTGTAATGTTGAGGTACAGTCCCTAGACCCATTATGTACCTCTGTAATGTTGAGGTACAGTCCCTGGACCCACTATGTACCTCTGTAATGTTGAGGTACAGTCCCTGGACCCATTATGTACCTCTCTAATATTGAGGTACAGTCCCTGGACCCATTATATACCTCTGTAATGCTGAGGTATAGTCCCTGGACCCATTATGTACCTCTGTAATGTTGAGGTACAGTCCCTGGACCCATTATATACCTCTGTAATGCTGAGGTACAGTCCCTGGACCCATTATGTATCTCTGTAATGTTGAGGTACAGTCCCTGGACCCATTATGTACCTCTGTAACGTTTTGACTACCACCCACAGGATGGGTATGGGCTGCATAATAAACATATTAAACTCAAACAACCACGAAGCAAGCCAAATAAAACAAACAGAAATCAGTGTGTCCTCAACTCGCCACTACCAACATCGGAATGGTCATGGGGAAACCACTGTGGAAAAAATATTGAAATTTCAAGCGCCCTCGTCACCTGGTAACATGGTGTCGAAGACGTTCGGTCACCATACTCTAATTAACGTACTGAGCTGTACGTTAGTGCCTTTTTTGTACATTTGGTCGGTATCGTCATACCATTTTTTTTTCAGTACAAGCGTAGTTAAAAATGGCCAAGTGAATTATCCAAGAGAATTATCCTTGGAAACCCTTATTTTATTGCTATGCTTGACTGGCTAGGATAATATGGACGCTCTAGACTCGTCCATATGTTCGTCAGCTGCAGATTATTCTCAGGGAAAATAATTGGAAAGATGGATCGCCCGGGTGTCATAATTACCAATAATTTTCAACGATAATTGCCTAATTATACATGGAGTTTTGAGTGTGATGTGAGGGCTTGTCTCCTGTTGGACGGTATTACGTGTCGATTTTCACCCTTATTGCTTTTTCTCGATAGATGGAGAGGGAGCATAGACACTGATGAGTCACAGGGATGTTAGGAAGTACTTCTTTAGTCATAGAATTGTCAGGAAGTGGAAGAATCTGGAGAGTGATGTAGTGGAGGCAGGACCCATACATAACTTTAAGAAGAGGTATGAAAAAGCTCTTGGAGCAGGAAGAGGGACCTAGTTTACCTGGAGTTTACCTGGAGAGAGTTCCGGGGGTCAACGCCCCCGCGGCCCGGTCTGTGACCAGGCCTCCTGGTGGATCAGAGCCTGATCAACCAGGCTGTTACTGCTGGCTGCACGCAATCCAACGTACGAGCCACAGCCCGGCTGATCCAGAACTGACTTTAGGTGCTTGTCCAGTGCCAGCTTGAAGACTGCCAGGGGTCTGTTGGTAATCCCCCTTATGTATGCTGGGAGGCAGTTGAACAGTCTCGGGCCCCTGACACTTATTGTATGGTCTCTTAACGTGCTAGTGACACCCCTGCTTTTCATTGGGGGGATGTTGCATCGTCTGCCAAGTCTTTTGCTTTCGTAGTGAGTGATTTTCGTGTGCAAGTTCGGTACTAGTCCTTCTAGGATTTTCCAGGTGTATATAATCATGTATCTCTCCCTCCTGCGTTCCAGGGAATACAGGTTTAGGAACCTCAAGGGAAGAGGCGGGGCCAGGAGCTATTAATCGACCCCTGCAACCACAATTAGGTGAATACAGGGGGTCATTCCAAAGTCACTAAAAACAACAGACATAGTCCCACTCCACAAAGGTGGTAGTACAGTAACCGCAAACAATTACAGACTGACAGCACTAACACCCCACATACTACAAATCTTTGATAAGTTCTTAGTAGCAAGATCACCGTAGTAAGATCACCACCCACTTAGATACCCATCAGTTACACAACCCAGGACAACATGGGTTTAGAGTAGGACGCTCCTGCCTCTCACAACTACTGGATCACCATGACATGGTCTTGGATGGTTGCTCCTGCCTCTCACAACTACTGGATCACTATGACATGGTCTTGGATGGTCACTACTGCCTCTCACAACTACTGGATCACTATGACATGGTCTTGGATGGTCACTACTGCCTCTCACAACTACTGGATCACTATGACATGGTCTTGGATGGTCACTACTGCCTCTCACAACTACTGGATCACTATGACATGGTCTTGGATGGTCACTACTGCCTCTCACAATTACTGGATCACTATGACATGGTCTTGGATGGTCACTCCTGCCTCTCACAACTACTGGATCACTATGACATGGTCTTGGATGGTCGCTCCTGCCTCTCACAACTACTGGACCACTATGACATGATCTTGGATGGTCGCTCCTGCCTCTCACAACTACTGGACCACTATGACATGGTCTTGGATGGTCACTCCTGCCTCTCACAACTACTGGATCACCATGACATGGTCTTGGATGGTCGCTCCTGCCTCTCACAACTACTGGACCACTATGACATGGTCTTGGATGGTCACTCCTGCCTCTCACAACTACTGGATCACCATAACATGGTCTTGGATGATTGCTACTGCCTCTCAAAACTACTGAATCACCATCACATGGTTTTGGATGGTTGCTGATGCCTCTCACAAATACCGGATCACCATGACATGGTCTTGGACGGTTGCTACTGCCTCTCAAAACTACTGGATCACAATGACATGGTCTTGGACGGTTGCTACTGCCTCTCACAACTACTGGACCACTATGACATGGTCTTGGATGGTCACTCCTGCCTCTCACAACTACTGGACCACTATGACATGGTCTTGGATGGTCACTACTGCCTCTCACAACTACTGGATCACTATGACATGGTCTTGGATGGTCACTCCTGCCTCTCACAACTACTGGATCACTATGACATGGTCTTGGATGGTCACTACTGCCTTCACAACTACTGGATCACTATGACATGGTCTTGGATGGTCACTCCTGCCTCTCACAACTACTGGATCACTATGACATGGTCTTGGATGGTCGCTCCTGCCTCTCACAACTACTGGACCACTATGACATGGTCTTGGATGGTCGCTCCTGCCTCTCACAACTACTGGACCACTATGACATGGTCTTGGATGGTCACTCCTGCCTCTCACAACTACTGGATCACCATGACATGGTCTTGGATGGTCGCTCCTGCCTCTCACAACTACTGGACCACTATGACATGGTCTTGGATGGTCACTCCTGCCTCTCACAACTACTGGATCACCATAACATGGTCTTGGATGATTGCTACTGCCTCTCAAAACTACTGAATCACCATCACATGGTTTTGGATGGTTGCTGATGCCATGCCTCTCACAAATACCGGATCACCATGACATGGTCTTGGACGGTTGCTATTGCCTCTCAAAACTACTGGATCACAATGACATGGTCTTGGACGGTTGCTACTGCCTCTCACAACTACTGGACCACTATGACATGGTCTTGGATGGTCACTCCTGCCTCTCACAACTACTGGACCACTATGACATGGTCTTGGATGGTCACTCCTGCCTCTCACAGCTACTGGACCACTATGACATGGTTTTGGATGGTCGCTCCTGCCTCTCACAACTACTGGACCACTATGACATGGTCTTGGATGGTCACTCCTGCCTCTCACAGCTACTGGACCACTATGACATGGTCTTGGATGGTCGCTCCTGCCTCTCACAGCTACTGGACCACTATGACATGGTCTTGGATGGTCGCTCCTGCCTCTCACAGCTACTGGACCACTGTGACATGGTCTTGGATGGTCGCTCCTGCCTCTCACAAATACTGGATCACCATGACATGGTCTTGGATAGTCACTCCTGCCTCACACAACTACTGGATCACCATGACAGGGTCTTTGATGGTCACTACTGCCTGTCACAACTACTGGATCACCATGACAGGGTCTTGGATGGTCGCTCCTGCCTCACACAACTACTGGACCACCATGACAGGGTCTTGGATGGTCACTACTGCCTCTCACAACTACTGGATCACCATGACATGGTCTTGGATGGTCACTCCTGCCTCTCACAACTACTGGACCACTATGACATGGTCTTGGATGGTCGCTCCTGCCTCACACAACTACTGGATCACCATGACATGGTCTTGGATGGTCACTCCTGCCTCACACAACTACTGGATCACCATGACATGATTTTCGATGCACTGGAAAACAAACAAAATACAGATGTAGTATAAACAGACTTTGCAAAAGCCGTCGACAACTGTGACCATGGTGTACCAGCACACAAGATGCGTCATGAAGGAATAACAGGAAAAGTTGGTAGATGGATCTATAACTTCCTAACCAATTGAACACAAAGAATAGTGGTAAACACAGGAAAGTCTAGGGCAGTTACTTTGAAAGGCTCTGTTCCACAAGGTACAGTACTGGCTCCCAGTGTTCCACAAGGTACAGTACTGGCTCCCAGTGTTCCACAAGGTACAGTACTGGCTCCCAGTGTTCCACAAGGTACAGTACTGGCTCCCAGTGTTCCACAAGGTACACTACTGGCTCCCAGTGTCCCACAAGGTACAGTACTGGCTCCCAGTGTTCCACAAGGTACAGCACTGGCTCCCAGTGTTCAACAAGGTACAGTACTGGCTCCCAGTGTTCCACAAGGTACAATCCTGGCTCCCAGTGTTCCACAAGGTACAGTACTGGCTCCCAGTGTTCCACAAGGTACAGTACTGGCTCCCAGTGTTCCCCAAGGTACAGTACTGGCTCCCAGTGTTCCACAAGGTACAGTACTGGCTCCCAGTGTTCCACAAGGTACAGTACTGGCTCCCAGGGTTCCACAAGGTACAGTACTGGTTCCAAGTGTTCCACAAGGTACAGTACTGGCTCCCAGTGTTCCACAAGGTACAGTACTGGCTCCCAGTGTTCCACAAGGTAGAGTACTGGCTCCCAGTGTTCCACAAGGTACAGTACTGGCTCCCAGTGTTCCACAAGGTACAGTACTGGCTCCCAGTGTTCCACAAAGTACAGTACTGGCTCCCAGGGTTCCATAAGGTACAGTACTGGTTCCCAGGGTTCCACAAGGTACAGTACTGGCTCCCAGTGTTCCACAAGGTACAGTACTGGCTCCCAGTGTTCCACAAGGTACAGTACTGTCACCCAGTGTTCCACAAGGTACAGTACTGGCTCCCAGTGTTCCACAAGGTACAGTACTGGCTCCCAGTGTTCCACAAGGTACAGTACTGTCTCCCAGTGTTCCACAAGGTACAGAACTGGCTCCCAGTGTTCCAGAAGCTACAGTACTGGCTCCCAGTGTTCCACAAGGTACAGTACTGGCTCCCAGTGTTCCACAAGGTACAGTACTGGCTCCCAGTGTTCCACAAGGTACAGTACTGGCTCCCAGTGTTCCACAAGGTACAATCCTGGCTCCCAGTGTTCCACAAGGTACAGTACTGGCTCCCAGTGTTCCACAAGGTACAGTACTGGCTCCAGGTGTTCCCCAAGGTACAGTACTGGCTCCAGTGTTCCACAAGGTACAGTACTGGCTCCCAGTGTTCCACAAGGTACAGTACTGGCTCCCAGGGTTCCACAAGGTACAGTACTGGTTCCAAGTGTTCCACAAGGTACAGTACTGGCTCCCAGTGTTCCACAAGGTACAGTACTGGCTCCAGTGTTCCACAAGGTAGAGTACTGGCTCCCAGTGTTCCACAAGGTACAGTACTGGCTCCCAGTGTTCCACAAGGTACAGTACTGGCTCCCAGTGTTCCACAAAGTACAGTACTGGCTCCCAGGGTTCCATAAGGTACAGTACTGGTTCCCAGTGTTCCACAAGGTACAGTACTGGCTCCAGTGTTCACAAGGTACAGTACTGGCTCCCAGTGTTCCACAAGGTACAGTACTGTCACCCAGTGTTCCACAAGGTACAGTACTGGCTCCCAGTGTTCCACAAGGTACAGTACTGGCTCCCAGTGTTCCACAAGGTACAGTACTGTCTCCCAGTGTTCCACAAGGTACAGAACTGGCTCCAGTGTTCCAGAAGCTACAGTACTGGCTCCCAGTGTTCCACAAGGTACAGTACTGGCTCCCAGTGTTCCACAAGGTACAGTACTGGCTCCCAGTGTTCCACAAGGTACAGTACTGGCTCCCAGTGTTTCACAAGGTACAATACTGGCTCCCAGTGTTTCACAAGGTGCAGTACTGGCTCCCAGTGTTCCACAAGGTACAGTACTGGCTCCAGTGTTCCACAAGGTACAGTACTGGCTCCCAGTGTTCCACAAGGTACAGTACTGGCTCCCAGTGTTCCACAAGGTACAGTACTGACTCCCAGTGTTCCACAAGGTACAGTACTGGCTCCCAGTGTTCCACAAGGTACAGTACAGGCTCCCAGTGTTCCTCAAGGTACAATACTGGCTCCCAGTGTTCCACAAGGTACAGTACTGGCTCCCAGTGTTCCACAAGGTACAGTACTGGCTCCCAGTGTTGCACAAGGTACAGTACTGGCTCCCAGTGTTCCACAAGGTACAGTACTGGCTCCCAGTGTTCCACAAGGTACAGTACTGGCTCCCAGTGTTCCACAAGGTACAGTACTGGCTCCCAGTGTTCCACAAGGTACAGTACTGGCTCCCAGTGTTCCACAAGGTACAGTACTGGCTCCCAGTGTTCCACAAGGTACAGTACTATCTCCCAGTGTTCCACAAGGTACAGTACTGGCTCCCAGTGTTCCACAAGGTACAGTACTGGCTCTCAGTGTTCCACAAGGTACAATAATGGCTCCCAGTGTTCCACAAGGCACAGTACTGGCTGCCAGTGTTCCACAAGGTACAGTACTGGCTCCCAGTGTTCCACAAGGTACAGTATTGGCTCCCAGTGTTCCACAAGGTACAATACTGGCTCCCAGTGTTCCGAAAGTTACAGTACTGGCTCCTAGTGTTCCACAAGGTACAGTACTGGCTCCCAGTGTTCCACAAGGTACAGCACTGGCTCCCAGTGTTCCACAAGGTACAGTACTGGCTCTCAGTGTTCCACAAGGTACAGTACTGGCTCCCAGTGTTCCACAAGGTACAGTACTGGCTCCCAGTGTTCCACAAGGTACAGTACTGGCTCCCAGTGTTCCACAAGGTACAGTACTGGCTCCCAGTGTTCCACAAGGTACAGTACTGACTCCCAGTGTTCCACAAGGTACAGCACTGGCTCCCAGTGTTCCACAAGGTACAGTACTGGCTCCCAGTGTTGCACAAGGTACAGCACTGGCTCCCAGTGTTCCACAAGGTACAGTACTGGCTCCCAGTGCTCCACAAGGTACAGTACTGACTCCCAGTGTTCCACAAGGTACAGTACTGTCTCCCAGTATTCCACAAGGTACAGTACTGTCTCCCAGTGTTCCACAAGGTACAGTACTGGCTCCTAGTGTTCCACAAGGCACAGTATTGGCTCCAAGTGTTAGACAAGGTACAGTACTGGCTCCCAGTGTTCCATAAGGTACAGTACTGTCTCCCAGTGTTCCACAAGGCAGAGTACTGTCTCCCAGTGTTCCACAAGGTACAGTACTGGCTCCCGGTGTTCCACAAGGTACAGTACTGGCTCCCAGTGTTCCACAAGGTACAGTACTGTCTCCCAGTGTTCCACAAGGTACAGTACTGGCTCCCAGTGTTTCACAAGGTACAGTACTGGCTCCCAGTGTTCCACAAGGTACAGTACTGGCTCCCAGTGTTCCACAAGGTACAGTACTGGCTCCCAGTGTTCCATAAGGTACAGTACAGGCTCCCAGTGTTCCACAAGGTACAGTACTGGCTCCCAGTGTTCCACAAGGTACAGTACTGGCTCCCAGTGTTCCACAAGGTACAGTACTGGCTCCCAGTGTTCCACAAGGTACAGTACTGGCTCCCTGTGTTCCACAAGGTACAGTACTGGCTCCCAGTGTTCCACAAGGTACAGTACTGTCTCCCAGTGTTCCACAAGGTACAGTACTGGCTCCCAGTGTTCCACAAGGTACAGTACTGGCTCCCAGTGTTCCACAAGATACGGTACTGGCTCCCAGTGTTCCAAAACGTACAGTACTGGCTCCCAGCGTTCCACATGGTACAGTACTGGCTCCCAGTGTTCCACAAGGTACAGTACTGATTCCCAGTGTTCCACAAGGTACAATCCTGGCTCCCAGTGTTTCACAAGGTACAGTACTGGTTCCCAGTGTTCCACAATGTACAGAACTGGCTCCCAGTGTTCCACAAGGTACAGTACTGTCTCTCAGTGTTCCACAAGGTACAGTACTGGCTCCCAGTGTTCCACAAGGTACAGTACTGGCTCCCAGTGTTCCACAAGGTACAGTACTGGCTCCCAGTGTTCCACAAGGTACAGTACTGGCTCCCAGTGTTCCACAAGGTACAGTACTGTCTCCCAGTGTTCCACAAGGTACAGCACTGGTTCCCAGTGTTCCACAAGGTACAGTACTGGCTCCCAGTGTTCCACAAGGTGCAGTACTGGCTCCCAGTGTTCCACATGGTACAGTACTGGCTCCCAGTGTTCCACAACGTAATGTACTGGCTCCCAGTGTTTCACAAGGTACAGTACTGGTTCCCAGTGTTCCACAAGGTACAGTACTGTCTCCCAGTGTTCCACAAGGTACAGTACTGGCTCCCAGTGTTCCACAAGGTACAGTACTGGCTCCCAGTGTTCCACAAGGTACAGTACTGGCTCCCAGTGTTCCACAAGGTACAGTACTGGCCCCCAGTGTTCCACAAGGTACAGTACTGGCCCCCAGTGTTCCACAAGGTACAGTACTGGCTCCCAGTGTTCCACAAGGTACAGTACTGGCTCCCAGTGTTCTACAAGGTACAGTACTGGCTCCCAGTGTTCCACAAGGTACAGTACTGGTTCCCAGTGTTCCACAAGGTACAGTACTGGCTCCCAGTGTTCCACAAGGTACAGTACTGGCTCCCAGTGTTCCACAAGGTACAGTACTGGCTCCCAGTGTTCCACAAGGTACAGTACTGGCTCCCAGTGTTCCACAAGGTACAGTACTGGCTCCCAGTGTTCCACAAGGTACAGTACCGGCTCCCAGTGTTCCAGAAGGTACAATACTGGCTCCCAGTGTTCCACAAGGTACAGTACTGGCTCCCAGTGTTCCACAAGGTACAGTACTGGCTCCCAGTGTTCCACAAGGTACAGTACTGGCTCCCAGTGTTCCACAAGGTACAGTACTGGCTCCCAGTGTTCCACAACGTACAGTACTGGCTCCCAGTGTTCCACAAGGTACAGTACTGGCTCCCAGTGTTCCACAAGGTACAGTACTGGCTCCCAGTGTTCCACAAGGTACAGTACTGGCTCCCAGTGTTCCACAAGGTACAGTACTGGCTCCCAGGGTTCCACAACGTACAGTACTGGCTCCCAGTGTTCCACAAGGTACAGTACTCGGTCCCAGTGTTCCACTAGGTACAGTACTGGCTCCCAGTGTTCCACAAGGTACAGTACTGGCTCCCAGTGTTCCACAAGGTACAGTACTGGCTCCCAGGTTTCCACAAGGTACAGTACTGGCTCCCAGTGTTCCACAAGGTACAGTACTGGCTCCCAGTGTTCCACAAGGTACAGTACTGGCCCCCAGTGTTCCACAAGGTACAGTACTGGCTCCCAGTGTTCCACAAGGTACAGTACTGGCTCCCAGTGTTCCACAAGGTACAGTACTCGGTCCCACATAGTTTCTGATCCTCACATCTGACAGTCACAGATGTAAGCTACAGCTCCGGGTCCTTTGCTGCTCATGTAAGTTTGTTAGGAAGTTCTCTTGTTAGAGAGTTAGCCTGTTAGAACGTTAGTTTGCTAGAGAGTTAGTTTGTTAGAGAGTTAGTTTGTTAGAGAGTTAGTATGTTAGTTAGTTTGCTTGAGAGTTAGTTTGTTAGAGAGTTAGTTTGTTAGTTTGTTAGAGAGTTAGTTTGTTAGAGAGTTAGTTTGTTAGAGAGTTAGAGAGTTAGTTTGTTAGAGAGTTAGTTTGTTAGAGAGTTAGTTTGTTTAGAGAGTTAGAGAGTTAGTTTGTTAGAGAGTTAGTTTGTTAGTTTGTTGGGAGTTTAGTTTGTTAGAGAGTTAGTTTGTTAGAGAGTTAGTTTGTTAGAGAGTTAGTTTGTTAGTTTGTTAGAGAGTTAGTTTGTTAGTTTGCTAGAGAGTTAGTTTGTTAGAGGAGTTAGTTTGCTAGAGAGTTAGTTTGTTAGAGAGTTAGTTTGTTAGTTTGTTAGAGAGTTAGTTTGTTAGTTTGTTAGATAGTTTAGTTTGTTACAGAGTTAGTTTGTTAGAGAGTTAGTTTGTTAGTTTGTTAGAGAGTTAGTTTGTTTAGTTTGTTAGAGAGTTAGTTTGTTAGTTTGTTAGAGAGTTAGTTTGTTAGAGAGTTAGTTTGTTAGAGAGTTAGTTTGTTAGAGAGTTAGTTTGTTAGAGAGTTAGTTTGTTAGAGAGTTAGTTTGTTAGAGAGTTAGTTTGTTAGAGAGTTGGTTTGTTAGTTTGTTAGGAGTTAGTTTGTTAGTTTGTTAGAGAGTTAGTTTGTTAGTTTGTTAGAGAGTTAGTTTGTTAGAGAGTTAGTTTGTTAGTTTGTTAGAGAGTTAGTTTGTTAGTTTGTTAGAGAGTTAGTTTGTTAGAGAGTTAGTTTGTTAGAGAGTTAGTTTGTTAGAGAGTTAGTTTGTTAGAGAGTTAGTTTGTTAGAGAGTTAGTTTGTTAGAGAGTTAGTTTGTTAGTTTGTTAGAGAGTTAGTTTGTTAGAGAGTTAGTTTGTTAGAGAGTTAGTTTGTTAGTTTGTTAGAGAGTTAGTTTGTTAGAGAGTTAGTTTGTTAGAGAGTTAGTTTGTTAGAGAGTTAGTTTGTTAGAAGAGTTAGTTTGTTAGAGAGTTAGTTTGTTAGTTTGTTAGAGAGTTAGTTTGTTAGAGAGTTAGTTTGTTAGAGAGTTAGTTTGTTAGTTTGTTTAGAGAGTTAGTTTGTTAGAGAGTTAGTTTGTTAGAGAGTTAGTTTGTTAGTTTGTTAGAGAGTTAGTTTGTTAGAGAGTTAGTTTGTTAGAGAGTTAGTTTGTTAGAGAGTTAGTTTGTTAGAGAGTTAGTACCGAGCACATGTCACTTCTTAGACAATGTTAGATAGGACACTGTGTACTGCTAGGTACACCCAGGTACCTAGCAGTAAGTAGGTACCTGGGTGTTAGTCACCGGCTGAGGAAGGCTGAGGGGGGTTAGGGAGGCTGAGAAAGGCTGAGGGAGGCTGAGGGATGCTATGGGAGGCTGAGGGATGCTATGGGAGGCTGAGGGATGCTTATGGGAGGCTGAGGGATGCTATGGGAGGCTGAGGGATGCTATGGGAGGCTGAGGGATGCTATGGGAGGCTGAGGGATGCTATGGGAGGCTGAGGGATGCTATGGGAGGCTGAGGGATGCTATGGGAGGCTAAGGGATGCTATGGGAGGCTGAGGGATGCTATTGGAGGCTGAGGGATGCTATGGGAGGCTGAGGGATGCTATGGGAGGCTGAGGGATGCTATGGGAGGCTGAGGGATGCTATGGGAGGCTGAGGGATGCTATGGGAGGCTGAGGGATGCTATGGGAGGCTGAGGGATGCTATGGGAGGCTGAGGGATGCTATGGGAGGCTGAGGGATGCTATGGGAGGCTGAGGGATGCTATGGGAGGCTAAGGGATGCTATGGGAGGCTGAGGGATGCTATGGGAGGCTGAGGGATGCTATGGGAGGCTAAGGGATGCTATGGGAGGCTGAGGGATGCTATTGGAGGCTGAGGGATGCTATGGAAGGCTGAGGGATGCTGTGGGAGGCTAAGGGATGCTATGGGAGGCTGAGGGATGCTATGGGAGGCTGAGGGATGCTATGGGAGACTAAGAGATGCTATGGGAGGCTGAGGGATGCTATGGGAGGCTGAGGGATGCTATGGGAGGCTGAGGGATGCTATGGGAGGCTGAGGGATGCTATGGGAGACTCAGGGATGCTATGGGAGGCTGAGGGATGCTATTTGAGGCTGAGGGATGCTATGGGAGGCTGAGGGATGCTATTAGAGGCTGAGTGATGCTATGGGATACTAAGGGATGCTATGAGAGGCTGAGGGATGCTATGGGAGGCTGAGGGATGCTAGGGGAGGCTGAGGGATGCTATGGAAGGCTGAGGGATGCTATGGGAGGCTGAGGGATGCTATGGGAGGCTGAGGGATGCTATGGGAGGCTGAGGGATGCTATGGGAGGCTAAGGGATGCTGTGGGAGGCTGAGGGATGCTATGGAAGGCTGAGGGATGCTATGGGAGGCTGAGGGATGCTAAGGGAGGCTGAGGGATGCTATGGAAGGCTGAGGGATGCTATGGGAGGCTAAGGGATGCTATGGGAGGCTGAGGTATGCTGTGGAAGGGTGAGGGATACTATGGGAGGCTGAGGGATGCTATGGGAGGCTGAGGGATGCTATGGGAGGCTGAGGGATGCTATGGGAGGCTGAGGGATGCTATGGGAGGCTGAGGGATGCCATGGGAGGCTGAGGGATGTTATGCGAGGCTGAGGGATGCTATGGGATACTAAGGATGCTATGGGAGGCTGAGGGATGCTATGGGAGGCTAAGGGATGCAATGGGAGGCTGAGGGATGCTATGGGAGGCTGAGGATGCTATGGGAGGCTGAGGGATGCTATGGGAGGCTGAGGGATTGCTATGGGAGGCTGGAGGGATGCTGTGGGAGGCTGAGGGATGCTTTGGAAGGCTGAGGGATGCTATGGGAGGCTGAGGGATGCTATGGGAGGCTGAGGGATGCTATGGCAGGCTGAGGGATGCTATGGGAGGCTGAGGGATGCTATGGGAGGCTGAGGGATGCTATGGGAGGCTGAGGGATGCTATGGGAGGCTGAGGGATGCTATGGGATGCTAAGGGATGCTATGGGAGGCTGAGGGATGCTATGGGAGGCTGAGGGATGCTATGGAAGGCTGAGGGACGCTATGGGAGGCTGAGGGATGCTATGGGAGGCTGATGGGATGCTATGGCAGGTGAGGGATGCTATGGGAGGCTGAGGGATGCTATGGGAGGCTGAGGGATGCTATTAGAGGCTGAGGGATGCTATGGGAGGCTGAGTCATGCTATGGGAGGCTGAGGGATGCTATGGGAGGCTGAGGGATGCTATAGGACGCTGAGGGATGCTATGGGAGGCTGAGGGATGCTATGGGAGGCTGAGGGATGCTATGGGAGGCTGAGGGATGCTATGGAGGCTGAGGGATGCTATGGGAGGCTGAGGGATGCTATGGGAGGCTGAGGGATGCTATGGGAGGCTGAGGGATGCTATGGGAGGCTGAGGGATGCTATGGGAGGCTGAGGGATGCTATGGGAGGCTAAGGGATGCTGTGGGAGGCTGAGGGATGCTATGGAAGGCTGAGGGATGCTATGGGAGGCTGAGGGATGCTAAGGGAGGCTGAGGGATGCTATGGAAGGCTGAGGGATGCTATGGGAGGCTAAGGGATGCTATGGGAGGCTGAGGTATGCTGTGGAAGGGTGAGGGATACTATGGGAGGCTAAGGGATGCTATGGGAGGCTGAGGGATGCTATGGGAGGCTGAGGGATGCTATGGGAGGCTGAGGGATGCTATGGGAGGCTGAGGGATGCCATGGGAGGCTGAGGGATGTTATGCGAGGCTGAGGGATGCTATGGGATACTAAGGGATGCTATGGGAGGCTGAGGGATGCTATGGGAGGCTAAGGGATGCTATGGGAGGCTGAGGGATGCTATGGGAGGCTGAGGGATGCTGTGGGAGGCTGAGGGATGCTATGGAAGGCTGAGGGATGCTATGGGAGGCTGAGGGATGCTAAGGGAGGCTGAGGGATGCTATGGCAGGCTGAGGGATGCTATGGCAGGCTGAGGGATGCTATGGGAGGCTGAGGGATGCTATGGGAGGCTGAGGGATGCTATGGGAGGCTGAGGGATGCTATGGGATGCTAAGGGATGCTATGGGAGGCTGAGGGATTGCTATGGGAGGCTGAGGGATGCTATGGAAGGCTGAGGGACGCTATGGGAGGCTGAGGGATGCTATGGGAGGCTGAGGGATGCTATGGCAGGCTGAGGGATGCTATGGGAGGCTGAGTCATGCTATGGGAGGCTGAGGGATGCTATGGGAGGCTGAGGGATGCTATGGGAGGCTGAGGGATGCTATGGGAGACTGAGGGATGCTATGGGAGGCTGGGGATGCTATGGAGGCTGAGGGATGCTATGGGAGGCTGAGGGATGCTATGGGAGGCTGAGGGATGCTATGGGAGGCTGAGGGATGCTATGGGAGGCTGAGGGATGCTATGGGAGGCTGAGGGATGCTATGGGAGACTGAGGGATGCTATGGGAGGCTGAGGGATGCTATGGGAGGCTGAGGGATGCTATGGGAGGCTGAGGGATGCTATAGGACGCTGAGGGATGCTGTGGGAGGCTGAGGGATGCTATGGGAGGCTGAGGGAGGCTGAGAGATGGTTGGTAGGGAGGTACCAGTACTGTACCGTACCATACTACCTTCCCACGGGAGGTAACACACAAGGCCTCTATACATTATCTATCCCACAATAGATATGTATAATCCATTACCTCGCCACCTCAGCCTCGTGAGAGTATGTAGAGTGAGAGAGTGAGAGAGTGAGCGAAAGAAAGAGAGAGAGAGAAAGAGATATGTGGGACATGCGTGTTCTCGTAACATCCTTGACAACCATGGAAATTCCATTACCATACCATCTCTGGGTAATGAGAGAGAGAGGGATATATCTCACTCCGATCCCTCTCTCTCTCTCTCTCTCTCTCTCTCTCTCTCTCTCTCTCTCTCTCTCTCTCTCTCTCTCTCTCTCTCTCTCTCTCTCTCTCTCTCTCTCTCTCTCTCTCTCTCTCCGTTCCTGACTGGAGGCACAGCCAGTGGCGTCCCTCCAGAATCACAACCTGATTGATCAGACCCTAGCAGACAGCCGGTGTTCTTGAAGACAACGAGGGGTCTTGAAGACAACCAAGGGTCTTGAAGACAGTCAGGGATCTTGAAGACAACTAGGGGTCTTGAAGACAACCAGGGGTCTTGAAGACAGCCAGGGGTCTTGAAGACAACCAAGGGTCTTGAAGACAGTCAGGGATCTTGAAGACAACCAGGGGTCTTGAAGACAGCCAGGGGTCTTGAAGACAACCAAGGGTTTTGAAGACAGCCAGGGGTCTTCAAGACAGCCAGGGGTCTTGAAGACAGCCAGGGGTTTTGAAGACAGCCAGGGGTCTTGAAGACAACCAGGGGTCTTGAAGACAACCAGGGGTTTTGAAGACAGCCAGGGGTCTTGAAGACAACCAAGGGTCTTGAAGACAACCAGGGGTCTTGAAGACAGCCAGGGGTCTTGAAGACAACCAGGGGTCTTGAAGACAGCCAAGAGTCTTCAGGACAGCCAGGAGTCGTGAAGACAACCAGGGGTCTTGAAGACAACTAGGAGTCTTCAGGACAGCCAGGAGTCGTGAAGACAGCCAGGGGTCTTGAAGACAACTAGGG
Source organism: Cherax quadricarinatus (assembly GCF_026875155.1). Lineage (NCBI taxonomy): Eukaryota > Metazoa > Arthropoda > Malacostraca > Decapoda > Parastacidae > Cherax > Cherax quadricarinatus. Next base: position 22,683,643 of record NC_069489.1, on the reverse strand, counting down.
GTCTTCAGGACAGCCAGGGGTCTTGAAGACAACCAGGGGTCTTGAAGACAATCAGGGGTCTTGAAGACAGTCAGGGGTTTTGAAGACAACCAGGGGTCTTGAAGACAACCAGGGGTCTTGAAGACAGCCACGGGTCTTGAATTCAACCAGGAGTCGTGAAGACAGCAAGGGGTCTTGAAGACAACCAGGGGTCTTGAAGACAACCAGGGGTCTTGAAGACAGCCAGGGGTCTTGAAGACAGCCAGGGGTCTTGAAGACAATCTGGGGTCTTGAAGACAGCCATGGGTCTTGAAGACAACCAGGAGTCGTGAAGACAGCCAGGGGTCTTGAAGACAATCAGGGGTCTTGAAGACAGCCAGGGGTCTTGAAGACAACCAGGAGTCGTGAAGACAGCCAGGGGTCTTGAAGACAACCAGGAGTCGTAAAGACAGCCAGGGGTCTGAAAAGACAGCCAGGGGTCTTTAAGACAGCCAGGAGTTTTGAAGACAGCCAGGGGTCTTGAAGACAGCCAGAGGTCTTGAAGACAACCAGGAGTCGTGAAGACAGCCAGGGGTCTTTAAGACAGCGAGGGGTCTTGAAGACAGCGAGGGGTCTTGAAGACAGCCTGGGGTCTTGAAGACAGCCAGGGATCTTGAAGACAACCAGGGATCTTGAAGACAACCAGGGGTCTTGAAGACAGCGAGGGGTCTTGAAGACAGCGAGGGGTCTTGAAGACAGCCTGGGGTCTTGAAGACAGCCAGGGATCTTGAAGACAACCAGGGGTCTTGAAGACAGCCAGGGATCTTGAAGACAGCCAGAGGTCTTGAAGACAGCCAGGGGTCTTGAAGACAACCAGGAGTCGTGAAGACAGCCAGGGGTCTTGAAGACAACCAGGAGTCGTGAAGGCAGCCAGGGGTTTTGAAGACAGCCAGGGGTCTTGAAGACAGCCAGGGGTCTTTAAGACAGCCAGGGATTTTGAAGACAGCCAGGGGTCTTGAAGACAGCGAGGGGTCTTGAAGACAGCGAGGGGTCTTGAAGACAGCCTGGGGTCTTGAAGACAGCCAGGGATCTTGAAGACAACCAGGGGTCTTGAAGACAGCCAGGGATCTTGAAGACAGCCAGAGGTCTTGAAGACAGCCAGGGGTCTTGAAGACAACCAGGAGTCGTGAAGACAGCCAGGGGTCTTGAAGACAACCAGGAGTCGTGAAGGCAGCCAGGGGTCTTGAAGACAGCCAGGGGTCTTGAAGACAACCAGGAGTCGTGAAGGCAGCCAGGGGTCTTGAAGACAGCCAGGGGTCTTGAAGACAACCAGGAGTCGTGAAGGCAGCCAGGGGTTTTGAAGACAGCCAGGGGTCTTGAAGACAGCCTGGGGTCTTGAAGACAGCCAGGGATCTTGAAGACAACCAGGGGTCTTGAAGACAACCAGGAGTCGTGAAGGCAGCCAGGGGTTTTGAAGACAGCGAGGGGTCTTGAAGACAGCCTGGGGTCTTGAAGACAGCCAGGGATCTTGAAGACAACCAGGGGTCTTGAAGACAGCCAGGGATCTTGAAGACAGCCAGAGGTCTTGAAGACAGCCAGGGGTCTTGAAGACAACCAGGAGTCGTGAAGACAGCCAGGGGTCTTGAAGACAACCAGGAGTCGTGAAGGCAGCCAGGGGTCTTGAAGACAGCCAGGGGTCTTGAAGACAACCAGGAGTCGTGAAGGCAGCCAGGGGTCTTGAAGACAGCCAGGGGTCTTGAAGACAACCAGGAGTCGTGAAGGCAGCCAGGGGTTTTGAAGACAGCCAGGGGTCTTGAAGACAGCCAGGGGTCTTGAAGACAGCCAGGGGTCTTGAAGACAGCCAGGGGTCTTGAAGACAACCAGGAGTCGTGAAGGCAGCCAGGGGTCTTGAAGACAGCCAGGGGTCTTGAAGACAACCAGGAGTCGTGAAGGCAGCCAGGGGTTTTGAAGACAGCCAGGGGTCTTGAAGACAGCCAGGGGTCTTGAAGACAGCCAGGGGTCTTGAAGACAGCCAGGGTCTTGAAGACAACCAGGAGTCGTGAAGGCAGCCAGGGGTCTTGAAGACAGCCAGGGGTCTGAAGACAACCAGGAGTCGTGAAGGCAGCCAGGGTTTTGAAGACAGCCAGGGGTCTTGAAGACAGCCAGGGGTCTTGAAGACAGCCAGGGGTCTTGAAGACAGCCAGGGGTCTTGAAGACAACCAGGAGTCGTGAAGGCAGCCAGGGGTCTTGAAGACAGCCAGGGGTCTTGAAGACAACCAGGAGTCGTGAAGGCAGCCAGGGGTTTTGAAGACAGCCAGGGGTCTTGAAGACAGCCAGGGGTCTTGAAGACAGCCAGGGGTCTTGAAGACAGCCAGGGGTCTTGAAGACAACCAGGAGTCGTGAAGGCAGCCAGGGTCTTGAAGACGCCAGGGTCTTGAAGACAACCAGGAGTCGTGAAGGCAGCCAGGGGTTTTGAAGACAGCCAGGGGTCTTGAAGACAGCCAGGGGTCTTGAAGACAGCCAGGGGTCTTGAAGACAGCCAGGGGTCTTGAAGACAACCAGGAGTCGTGAAGGCAGCCAGGGGTCTTGAAGACAACCAGGAGTCGTGAAGGCAGCCAGGGGTTTTGAAGACAGCCAGGGGTCTTGAAGACAGCCAGGGGTCTTGAAGACAGCCAGGGGTCTTGAAGACAGCCAGGGGTCTTGAAGACAGCCAGGGGTCTTGAAGACAGCCAGGGGTCTTGAAGACAGCCAGGGGTCTTGAAGACAGCCAGGGGTCTTGAAGACAGCCAGGGGTCTTGAAGACAGCCAGGGGTCTTGAAGACAGCCAGGGGTCTTGAAGACAGCCAGGGGTCTTGAAGACAGCCAGGGGTCTTGAAGACAGCCAGGGGTCTTGAAGACAGACCAGGGGTCTTGAAGCAGCCAGGGGTCTTGAAGACAGCCAGGGGTCTTGAAGACAGCCAGGGGTCTTGAAGACAGCCAGGGTCTTGAAGACAGCCGGGGGTCTTGAAGAAAAGCCAGGGTCTGAAGACAACCAGGGTCCTGAAGGCAGCCAGGGGTCTTGAAGACAGCCAGGGGTCTTGAAGACAGCCAGGGGTCTTGAAGACAGCCAGGGGTCTTGAAGACAGCCAGGGGTCTTGAAGACAACCAGGAGTCCTGAAGGCAGCCAGGGGTCTTGAAGACAGCCAGGGGTCTTAAAGGGACAGCCAGGGGTCTTGAAGACAGCCAGGGGTCTTGAAGACAGCCAGGGGTCTTGAAGACAGCCAGGGGTCTTGAAGACAACCAGGGTCGTGAAGGCACCCAGGGGTCTTGAAGAAAACCCAGGAGTCGTGAAGGCAGCCAGGGGTTTTGAAGACAGCCAGGGGTCTTGAAGAAAAGCCAGGGGTCTTGAGACAGCCGGGGGTCTTGAAGACAGCCAGGGGTCTTGAAGACAGCCAGGGGTCTTGAAGACAGCCAGGGGTCTTGAAGACAGCCAGGGGTCTTGAAGACAGCCAGGGGTCTTGAAGACAGCCAGGGGGGTCTTGAAGACAGCCAGGGGTCTTGAAGACAGCCAGGGGTCTTGAAGACAGCCAGGGTCTTGAAGACAGCCAGGGGTCTTGAAGACAGCCAGGGGTCTTGAAGACAGCCAGGGGTCTTGAAGACAGCCAGGGGTCTTGAAGACAACCAGGAGTCCTGAAGGCAGCCAGGGGTCTTGAAGACAGCCAGGGGTCTTGAAGACAGCCAGGGGTCTTGAAGACAGCCAGGGGTCTTGAAGACAGCCAGGGGTCTTGAAGACAACCAGGAGTCCTGAAGGCAGCCAGGGGTCTTGAAGACAGCCAGGGGTCTTGAAGACAACCAGGAGTCCTGATGGCAGCCAGGGGTCTTGAAGACAGCCAGGGGTCTTGAAGACAACCAGGAGTCCTGAAGGCAGCCAGGGGTCTTGAAGACAGCCAGGGGTCTTGAAGACAGCCAGGGGTCTTGAAGACAGCCAGGGGTCTTGAAGACAGCCAGGGGTCTTGAAGACAACCAGGAGTCCTGAAGGCAGCCAGGGGTCTTGAAGACAGCCAGGGGTCTTGAAGACAGCCAGGGGTCTTGAAGACAGCCAGGGGTCTTGAAGACAGCCAGGGGTCTTGAAGACAGCCAGGGGTCTTAAAGACAACCAGGGTCCTGAAGGCAGCCAGGGGTCTTGAAGACAGCCAGGGGTCTTGAAGACAACCAGGAGCCCTGAAGCAGCCAGGGTCTTGAAGACAGCCAGGGGTCTTGAAGACAGCCAGGGGTCTTGAAGACAGCCAGGGGTCTTGAAGACAGCCAGGGGTCTTGAAGACAACCAGGAGTCCTGAAGGCAGCCAGGGGTCTTGAAGACAGCCAGGGTCTTGAAGACAGCCAGGGGTCTTGAAGACAGCCAGGGGTCTTGAAGACAGCCAGGGGTCTTGAAGACAACCAGGGGTCTTGAAGACAGCCAGGGGTCTTGAAGACAACCAGGAGTCCTGAAGGCAGCCAGGGGTCTTGAAGACAGCCAGGGGTCTTGAAGACAACCAGGAGTCCTGAAGGCAGCCAGGGGTCTTGAAGACAGCCAGGGGTCTTGAAGACAGCCAGGGGTCTTGAAGACAGCCAGGGGTCTTGAAGACAGCCAGGGGTCAACTGGTAATGTCCCTTACTCCCCCAGATACCAACAACAAATGTCTCCCCAACAAACCTGTAACACAACTTCATTTCTATTCACTAACACCCAGGTCTTCCAACCACACCAATAACAACACACCTTCCAACACTGAACTCCTGACATGCGGTGTTGACAGCGCTCACAGAGACCCACGACATTTTTAAGAGGCAACAGAAGGAACAGACGAGGAAGACAAATGTTGGTCTATACGTGAGAGACGTTCATTTCCAGAGTTATTTAGCACCACGGATGACGTGGTTGAAGGTCTAACATTATACTGTTACAATACAACCAGTATACACTATGGTTACTTAAGAAGGTCCGGTTAATAACACATACCGTGTAATTTTAATTAGCACGGGGCGACTTTAAGTATATTTTGGGTGTGTTGACCACCATGATGGACGTCGTTCTTAACGACCACTCCCTCAAATATCTGCGTATAAGCCTAATTAGGCCTACCAGGGCGATTATTGGTCAGGCCTGCGTGTAGCAGGGTCGTCAAGGCTGCAATTCACCTGTTAGTCAGTCCCTAGTGAGTCTTGAGGGTTTAGCGCACAGGTTTTAGTGTGCGTGTGTTTTAATCAGTGTTTACACACACACACACACACACACACACACACACACACACACACACACACACACACATACACACACACACACACACGACCTATACTGGAGTATGCAGCACCAGTTTGGAACCCACACCTAGCCAAGCACGTAAGGAAACTAGAAAAAGTGCAGAGGTTTGCAACAAGACTAGTCCCAGAGCTGAGAGGTATGTCCTACGAGGGAGGAAATCGACCCCGACGACACTGCAGGACAGGAGAGATAGGGGGGACATGATTACGACATATAAAATACTGAGAGGAATTGACAATGTGGACAGAGACAGGATGTTCCAGAGATGTGACACAGCTACAAGGAGACACAGCAACAAGGAGACACAACAACATGGGGACACCCGCAACAAGGGGACACAGCAAAAAAGGGGACACAACAAAAAAGGGGACACAGCAAACAAGGGGACACAGCAACAAGGGGACACAGCAACAATGGGACACAGCAACAAAGGGACACGCAACAAGGGGGGCACAGCAACAAGGGGACACAGCAACAAGGGGACCAGCAACAAGGGACACAGCAACAAGGAGAATAAACAAGGGGACACAGCAACAAGGGGACACAGCAACAAGGGGACACAGCAACAATGGGACACAGCAACAAAGGGACACAGCAACAAGGGAACACAGCAACAAGGGGACACAGCAACAAGGGGACACAGCAACAAGGGGACACAATAACAAAGGGACACAGCAACAAGGGGACACAGCAACAAGGGGACACACAACAAGGGGACACAGCAACAAGGGGACTCAGCAACAAGGGGACACAGCAACAAGGAGACACAAACAACAAGGGGACCAGCAACAAGGAGACACAGCAACAAGGGGACACAGCAACAAGGGAACACAGCAACAAGGGGACACCAGCAACAAGAGGACACAACAACAAGGGGACACAGCAACAAGGGGACACAGCAACAAGGGGACACAACAACAAGGGGACACAGCAACAAGGGGACACAGCAACAAGAGGACACAGCAACAAGGGACACAACAACAAGGGGACACAGCAACAAGGGGACACAGCAACAAGGGGACACAACAACAGAGGGACACAGCAACAAGGGACACAGCAACAAGAGGACACAGCAACAAGGGGACACAGCAACAGGGGACACAACAACAAGGGGACACAGCAACAAGGGGACACAGCAACAAGAGGACACCAAGCAACAAGGGGACACAGCAACAAGGGGACACAGCAACAAGAGGACACAGCAACAAGGGACACAACAACAAGGGGACACAGCAACAATGGGTCACAGCAACAAGGGGACACAGCAACAAGAGGACACAGCAACAATGGGACACAACAACAAGGGACACAGCAACAAGGGGACACAGCAACAAGGGGACACAGCAACAAGGGGACACAGCAAAGAGGGGACACAGCAACAAGGTGACACAACAACAAGGGGACACAGCAACAAGGGGACACAGCAACAAGGGGACACAACAACAAGGGGACACAACAACAAGGGGACACAACAACAAGGGGACACAGCAACAAGGGGACACAGCAACAAGGGGACACAGCAACAAGGGGACACAACAACAAGGGGACACAGTTGGAAGTTGAAGACACAGATGAATCACAGGGATGTTAGGAAGTATTTTTTCAGTCACAGAGTTGTCAGGAAGTGGAATAGTCTGGCAAGTGATGTAGTGGAGGCAGGAACCATACATAGCTTTAAGAAGAGGTATGATAAAGCCCATGGAGCAGGGAGAGTGACCTAGTAGCGACCAGTGAAGAGGCGGGGCCAGCAGCTGTGACTCGATCCCTGCACCCACAACTAGGTGAGTGTCTCTGTAGGTCTACCAGTGTATGTCTCTGTAGGTCTACCAGAGTATGAGTGTCTCTGTAGGTCTACCAGTGTATGCGTGTCTCTGTAGGTCTACCAGTGTATGCGTGTCTCTGTAGGTCTACCAGTGTATGTCTCTGTAGGTCTACCAGAGTATGAGTGTCTCTGTAGGTCTACCAGTGTATGCGTGTCTCTGTAGGTCTACCAGTGTATGTCTCTGTAGGTCTACCAGATGTATGAGTGTCTCTGTATGATCTACCAGTGTATGAGTGTCTCTGTAGATCTACCAGTGTATGAGTGTCTCTGTAGATCTACCAGTGTATGAGTGTCTCTGTAGGTCTACCAGTGTATGCGTGTCTCTGTAGGTCTACCAGTGTATGTCTCTGTAGGTCTACCAGAGTATGAGTGTCTCTGTAGGTCTACCAGAGTATGAGTGTCTCTGTAGATCTACCAGAGTATGAGTGTCTCTGTAGGTCTACCAGTGTATGAGTGTCTCTGTAGATCTACCAGTGTATGAGTGTCTTGTAGATCTACCAGTGTATGAGTGTCTCTGTAGATCTACCAGTGTATGAGTGTCTCTGTAGATCTACCAGTATATGAGTGTCTCTGTAGATCTACAGTGTATGAGTGTCTCTGTAGATCTACCAGTGTATGAGTGTCTCTGTAGATCTACCAGTGTATGAGTGTCTCTGTAGATCTACCAGTGTATGAGTGTCTCTGTAGATCTACCAGTGATATGAGTGTCTCTGTAGATCTACCAGTGTATGAGTGTCTCTGTAGTCTACCAGTGTATGAGTGTCTCTGTAGATCTACCAGTGTATGAGTGTCTCTGTAGTCTACCAGTGTATGAGTGTCTCTGTAGATCTACCAGTGTATGAGTGTCTCTGTAGGTTACCAGTGTATGAGTGTCTCTGTAGATCTACCAGTGTATGAGTGTCTCTGTAGATCTACCAGTGTAATGAGTGTCTCTGTAGATCTACCAGTGTATGAGTGTCTCTGTAGATCTACCAGTGTATGAGTGTCTCTGTAGTCTACCAGTGTATGAGTGTCTCTGTAGGTCTACCAGTATATGAGTGTCTCTGTAGATCTACCAGTGTATGAGTGTCTCTGTAGGTCTACCAGTGTATGAGTGTCTCTGTAGATCTACCAGTGTTATGAGTGTCTCTGTAGATCTACCAGTGTATGAGTGTCTCTGTAGATCTACCAGTGTATGAGTGTCTCTGTAGATCTACCAGTGTATGAGTGTCTCTGTAGATCTACCAGTGTATGAGTGTCTCTGTAGATCTACCAGTGTATGAGTGTCTCTGTAGATCTACCAGTGTATGAGTGTCTCTGTAGATCTACCAGTGTATGAGTGTCTCTGTAGATCTACCAGTGTATGAGTGTCTCTGTAGGTCTACCAGTGTATGAGTGTCTCTGTAGGTCTACCAGTATATGAGTGTCTCTGTAGGTCTACCAGTGTATGAGTGTCTCTGTAGGCCTACCAGTGTATGAGTGTCTCTGTAGGCCTACTTATAAATTATATATGGTACACCAGGTAAGGGTTCCAATCCTCCATGACTAGTGAGGATCATCCTGGTGAACCCATCTTCAGCTACACTTTAGGATCCAACACTGTTATAGTGACCGTCACTTTATAAGTGATTTTTTCTTCTCTTTTACTTATAATTTCTTTCTTTACAGCTTACACAGGTGTGCGTTGCGCTTTTGTTTACTTTCCTGCCGGGTTTACAGCGCTCTGTTTGTCTAATAAACAACGGGAGTTAGTTCCTGTTTCAACAGACGGATTTTTATTTCTGTCGATTTTTTCCGTTGATTATGGTAAGGTTTTAGATTTGACAGACATACACATATATATACACACAGGATCCATGCACAGCTTTAAGATAAGGTATGATAAAACTCACGGAGCAGGGAGAGAGTGGGCCTTGTAGCGACAAGTGAAGAGAGAGGACCAAGAGCTGTGAATCGACCCCTGCAACTACAGACAGGTGGGTACAAATAGGTGAGTACACACACACACAAAACTGGATGGCAGGATGGATAGAGGAGACATAATAACGACATGTAAGATACTGAGAGGAATTGACAAAAGGGGGATTAGGGACAGGATGTTTCCAGAGTGTGACACAGCAACAAGGGACACAGCATCAAGGGCACAGAACAAGGGGACACAGCACAAGGTGACACAGCAACAAGGGGGCACAGTAACAAGGGGACACAAACACAAGGGGACACAGAACAAGGGGACACAACAACCAAGGGAGAACAACAACAAGGGACACAGAACAAGGGGTCCAGAACAAGGGAACAGCAACAGGGGACACACAACAAGGGACACAGCAACAAGGGGCACAAACAAGGGGACACTAACAAAGGGACACAGCACAAGGGTCACAGTAACAAGGGGCACAGAACAAGGGGCACAACAACAAGGGGGGAACAGCACAAGGGACACAGCAACAAGGGCACAGAAAAGGGGACACAAAACAAGGGACACACAACAAGGGGACACAGTAACAAGGGGCACAGAAACAAGGAGACACACAACAAGGGGACACAGCAACAAGGGGCACGCAACAAGGGGCACAACAACAAGGGACACAGCAACAAGGGGACACAACAACAAGGGGCACAGTAACAAGGGGACACACAAACAAGGGACACAACAACAAGGGCTAAAGGACACAGCAACAAGGGGACACAGAAACAAGGGGACACAGCAACAAGGGGCCCAAACAACAAAAAGGGGGACACACCAACAAGGGAAAAAAGAAACCCAAAGGGGAAAACAGCAACGGGGACACAAAAAAAGGGGAAAACACAAAAAGGGGGACCCCAAGCAAAAAGGGGGACACAACAAAAAAGGGGACAAAACAAAAAGGGGGACACAGCAAAAAGGGACAAAAACAACAAGGGACACAAAAACCCAAGGGGGACAACAAAAACAAGGGGCAAAACAAAAGGGGGACAACAAGCAAAAAGGGGACCCCCGCAAAAAGGGGGACCCCAACAAGGGGACACAGCAAAAAGGGGGACAAAACAAAAAGGGGAAAAACAACAAGGGGACACAGCAAAAAGGGGAACACAACAAAAAAGGGAAACACAAAAACCCAAGGGACACAGCAAAAACGGGGACACAAAACAAGGGGACACAGCAACGGGGGAACCACCCAAAAAGGGGAAACCCCGCAAAAAGGGGGAACACAGCAAAAAGGGGGCCCACAGCAACAAGGGGACAAAACAACAAGGGACACAGCAACAAGGGGACAAAACCCAAAAAAGGGGGAACACACAAAAAGGGGACACAAAACAAGGACACAAAAACAAGGGGACAAAAACAAAAAAGGGGACAAACAAAAGGGGGAAACACAGCAAAAAGGGGGACCCCCAACAAACAAGGGGACAAAAACAAAAAGGGGCCCCAGCACAAGGGGCCCAAAACCCAAAACAAGGGGTCAAAAACAAGGGGACACAGAAACCAGGGGAAACACAACAACAAGGGGACAAAAACCAAAAGGGGGAAAACAGAAAACAAGGGACACAAAAAAAGGGGGACAAAACAACGGGGGCCCACACCCAAAAGGGGACACAAAAACCAAGAAAGGGGACACAGCAAAAAGGGGGACAAAACAACAAGGGACACAAACAAGGGGACACAGCAACAAGGGGACACAACAAGGGGACCCCAGCAAAAAGGGGGACACAGCAAAAAGGGGGCCAAAACCAACAAGGGACCAGCAACAAGGGGACACAACAACAAGGGACACGAAAAAGGGGGGACACAGCAAAAAGGGGACACCAACAAGGGGACACAGCAAAAAAGGGGACCCCAGCAACAAGGGACAAGCAAAAAGGGGACACGCAACAAGGGGCAAAAAAAAACAAGGGGAAAAGGGGGCAAAAAAAAGGGGACACAGCAAAAAAGGGAAAACAGCAAAAAAGGGACACGGGCACAAGGGACACAGCAACAAGGGGACACAACAAAAAGGGGACCGGCAAAAAGGGGGACACAGAAACAAGGGGACACAGCAAAAAGGGGACAAAACAACAAGGGACACAGAAACAAGGGGACAAAAAGGGGCCACAAGGGGACACAGAAACAGGGGGACACAGCAAAAGGGGACACAACAAAAAGGGGACCCAGCAAAAAGGGCACACAAAAAGGGGGACACAGCAACAAGGGACACAGAAACAAGGGGATAAAACAACAAGGAAACACACAACAAGGGCACAGCCCCCGGGGGAAAACAGCAACAAGGGACAAAAACAACGGGGGGACACAGCAACAAGGGGAAAAGAACAAGGGGACACACCCAACAAGGGGACAAAACAAAAAGGGGGAAACAACAAAAGGGGGACACAGCAAAAAGGGGTACAGAAAAAAGGGGGACACAGCAAAAAGGGGGAAACACAACAAAAAGGGACACAAAAAAAAAGGGACACAGAAAAATACCAAAAGGGGACACAGCAAAAAGGGGGACACAACAAAAAGGGGGAAAACAGAAACAAGGGGACACAGAAACCCGGGGGACACAGCAGAAAGGGGACACACAAAAGGGGACACGGGGAAAAGGGGCCCACGGGAAACAAGGGGATAAACAGCAAGGGCAAAAAAAGGGGGGCCAATTTGGAAGGGGAACCCCGGGAAATAAAAAGGGTTTAAAGGAAGATTTTTAAGCCAGGGCAGGAAGGGGAATAGTTGGCCAGTGAAAAGGGGGGGCCAAAAGCTTGGAAATTAAACCCAAACCAGGGAGTTGCCAGTATCACCAGTGAAGATGGGTCCACCCACCTTTTGATGTCCCTGACCCCCCAATATGGTGTCTCGTAGGTCTACCAGGGGTTAGGGAGTGTCCTCTGGGGGCCTCCATATAGGAGTGCCCTTTTGTGGGCTCCCAGTTATGAGGGGTCCCTGTAGGCTACCATTAATGAGTGTCTCTGTGGGTCAAACCAGTATTGAGTGTCTCTGTAGGTCAACCATTAAAATAGTGCCCTCGGGAATCACCATTTATATGAGTGTCCTGTACCCCCTACCATATATAAAGTTTTTCTCTGAGGTTTTCCAGAAAAGAGTGCTCTGTGGGTCTACCATATATGAGGTTTTCTGTGGGCCTACCAGTAAAATGAGTGCCCTCGTACCAAACCAGTAAATGAGTGTCTCAGTATTTCCCACCAGTATATAAAATTGTCCTCTGTAGGTCTCCCGTATATGAGTGTTTTCTGTAGGCTCCAGTATTTAAGTGTCTCTGTAGGTCTACCATTTATAGATTGCCTCTGTAGGCCTACCAGTTATATTCTCTGTAGGCCTCCCATTATGAGTGTCCTTGGGCCTCCAGAAATGAGTGTCTCGTGGGCCAAACCAGTGAAATATTCTCTGTAGCCTCCAGTGAAAAGAGTGTCTTTTAACCTCCTTTGTATGAGTGTCTCTGAGAACCAGGGGATGAGTGTCTCTGTGGGTCTACCAGTGTATGAGGGGTCTCTGTAGTTTCAACCAGGTATGAGTGTCTCTGTAGGTCTAACCATGTATAAAGGGGTCTCTGTAGGTTAACCAGTTAGGAGGGGTCCCCGAAAGGCCCAAACCATTGTATGGGGTTCCTGAAAGGCCAAACATTGAAATGAGGGCCCTCTGAAAGGTCTACCAGTTTTATGAGTGTCTCTTAGGTCAAACCAGTGTTGAGTTTTCCTTTTGTAGGAAAAACCAGTGTATAAAGTGTCTCTGTGGGCTCCATTATGATGTCTCTGTAGGTCTACCATTGAATGAGTGTCTCTGTAGGTCAAACCATGTATAGTGCCCTCTGTAGGTCTACCAATTAATTTCTCTGTAGGTCAAACCAGTGTATGAGGGGTCCCCTGTAGTCTACCAGTTATGATTGTCCTGTGGGTTTCCCCAGTTATGAGTGTCTCGTAGGCCTCCCAAAGGTATGATTTGCCCTCTGTAGGTCTACCAGTAATGATTTGTCTTTTGTAGGTCACCATTATGAGTGCCCTCTGGGGCCCTTACCATGTATGATTCCTGTAGGTCTACCAGAATTAGTGTTTTGTAGGTCTACCATGAATAAATGTCTCTGTAGGCCCCTTACCATAATAAAGGGGCCCTCGTAGGTCTCCCGTTTTAAAGTGTCCTTTTAGGCTACCAGTGTATGAGTGTTTTCTGTAGGTCTACCAGTATAGGGATTGTCCTGTAGGTTCCCATGAAATGAGTGTCCTGTAGGCCTACCAGTGTATGAGTTTCCTGTGGGTCCCCGTTTATGTTTTGTCCCTGTGGGTTTCCTACCAGGGGTTGAGGGGCTCTGAAGGCCAACCATTATGAGTGTCTCAGGTCTCCAAAGGTAAAGGGGTCCTGTAGGTTTTCCAGTGTAATGAGGGGTCTCTGGGGCCTACCGGGTAAAGTGCTCGTGGGTCTACCATGTATGAGGGGTCTCTGAGGTCAAACCAGGTATGAGTGTCTCTGTGGGCCTACCAGTGTATGATTGTTCTGAAAGGTCTCCCCAGTGTATGGGGTGTCCCCTGTGGGCCCTACCATTTATGAGTGTCTCGGGAGGCCTACCATTATAAAAGTGTCTCTGTAGGCCAAACCAGTGTTGATGTCCGTAGGCTCCCCAGTGATAAGGCCCTCTGTGGGCCCAAACCAGTTTTGAGTGTCTCTGAAGGTAAAACCAGGGAATGAGTGTTTTCTGTGGGTTTTCCAAATTTAAAGTTCTCTGAAAGGGTCAACCAGGGATGGGGTGTCCCTGTAGGTCTACCAGTGTATGAGTTCTCTGTAGACCCCTACCAGTTATGATTTTCTCTGTAGCCTCCCAGTGTAGAGTGCCCTTCGGGTGGGTCAAACCAGTAAAATTTTGAAAAAAAGTTTGTCTTTTGTAGGCCTACCAGGTTGAGTGCCCTCTGTAGTCAACCAGTATAGGGAGTGTCCCCTGTAGTCTACCCATGTATGATGCCCTCGGGTAGTCTACCGTATAGGAGTGTCTCTGTGGGCCTACCATGTTTTAGTTCCGTGGGTCTACCAGTTATGATTGTCCCCCGAGGCCTACCGGGTTATGATTTTCCCTCTGTAGGTCTACAAGTATATGAGTGTCTCGAAAAGGTCTACCATTTATGGGGTTCCTTTTGGGGGTCTACCAGTTTTTAATTGAGTGCCCTCGTAGGTCATACCATTATGGGGTGTCTCCTTAGGCAAACCAGTATATGAGTGCCCCTCTGTACTCCCAGTTATAGGTCCCCTGTGGGTTCTACCAGTAAATGTTTTGGGTTTTTTCCCCCCCACCCCCCCATTTTCCCCCCCCCCCCTTGTGGTCTACCATTATATGATTTCCCTCGGTAGGCCCAAACCATATTTTTAGTGCTCGTGGGTCTTACCAGTGTATGATTGTCCTGTAGGTCTACCAGAAATATGAGTCCCCTCTGTGGGTCTACCAGTATATGAGGGGCTCTGTAGTCTACCGGGTTATATGATGTCTCGTGGGCACCAGGTATGAGTGTCTTTTGGTAGGTCAAACCATATATGAGTGTCCTGAAGGGTCTACCAGTATATGAGGTCCCTGTGGGTCTACCGAATATAAATTGTCCTGTGGTCTCCAGTAAGAGGCCTCTGTAGGTCACCATAATGATTTTCCCTCTGTAGCCTCCCATTTTTATGAGTGTCTATGTGGGGCCCTTCCATGAAAATGAGTGTCTCTGTAGGTCTATAAAGTTTATGAGTCTCTGTGGGCCCCTACCATTTATGAGTGTCTATGTGGCCTCCCAATTTGAAATGATTGTCTCTGTGGGCCAAACCAGTGAAATGAGTGTCCTGTAGGTCAAACAGTGTATGGTGCCCTTTGAAAAGGCTACCAGTGTATGAGTGTCTCGTATTCTCCCAGTGTTGAGGTCTTTGTAGGTCAAACCCAGGAATGAGGGGGTCTCGAGGCCTACCAAAAAATAAAGTGTCCCTGTAGGTCTACCAGTGTATGAGTTCCTGTAGGTCAAACCATGTAGGAGTGCCCTTTGTGGGCCCTACCGGGTGATGAGGTCTCTGAAGCCTACCAGTATATAGTGTCCTGTACCCCCAACCAGTATATATGTCTCGTGGGTTCTCCCAAATTTATAAAGTGCTCTGTGGTCTAACCATTGTATAAAGTGCTCTGTGGGCCACCAGTGTAGGGTTGCCTGAAGGTCAAACCAGTTATGAGTGTTTTTTGGAAAGGTTTTAAAACCAGTGTAAAAGTGCTCTGTAGGCCTACCAGTAAAATAGTGCCTCTGGGGTCTACCATGTAGATTGTCTTCTGTAGGCCTCCCAGGGGATGATTGTCCCGTAGGTCTCCCAAAAAATTAGGCCCTCTGAACCACCTGTGAAAGAGTGTTCTGTAGGTCACCTTGTAAGTGTCCCCCTGTAGGCCTACCAGTATATGAGTGTCTTTGTAGGTCAACCAGTGAAATGAGTGTCTCTGTGGGGCCCTCCCAAAATATGAGTGTCCTCTGTAGGTCTACCAGATATGAGGTTTTCTGTAGGCTCCCAGTATATGTGTCTCTGTGGGGCAACCCAAAGAAATATGATGCTCTGTAGGTTTTCCCCAGGGGTTATGATGTCTCTGTAGTCTCCCAAAGTGTATGGGGGTTCTCTGTGGGCCTACCAGTGTATAAAGGGGTCCTGTAGGTCTACCAAAATATAGTGTCCCCTGTAGGTCTACCAGGTATGATGTCTCGTAGGTCTACCAGTGTATGGGGTTTCTCTTTTAGGCCTACCAGTTTATAGTGCCCTCTTTGGCCAAACCATTTTAAGTTTGTCTCGTAGGCAACCTTTAAAAGGGGTTTTTCCCCTTCTGTGGGTCTACCAGTTAATGAGTGCCCCTCTGTGGGGCCCCAAACCATTTTAATGAGTGTCCTGTGGGTCTACCATTGAAATTTGAGGGTCTCTGAAACCCTCCCCATTTAAAAGGAAAGGGCCCTCTGAAAGGCCCCAACTTATAAAAATTATATAGGGAAAACACCGGGAAAGGGTTTTTCCAACCCTCCATGACAGGGGGAACATCCGGGTAAACCCATCTTCAGCTCCCACTTTGGACCCAAACCCTTTGTTATAGCGCCCGTCATTTTAAAGGGGGTTTTTTTCCCCCTTTTTTCCCTTAAAATTTCTTTCTTTCACCCTTACACAGGGTGCTTTCCCGTTTTTGTTTTTTTTCCCCTCCCGGGGTTTCCCGCGCTCTTTTTGTCTAATAAAAAGGGGAGTTTTTTTCCTTTTTTAAAACAGAGGGAATTTTTTTTTTTGTCGTTTTTTTTTCCGTTGAAAAATTGTAAGGTTTTATTTTTGACAGACATACACATATAAATACACACAGGATCCATCCACAACTTTAAAAAAAGGTTTTGATAAAACTCACGGAGGGAGGGGGAGAAATGGGGGCCCTTTTGCGACAAGTGAAGAGAAGGAAACCCAAAAGCTGTGAAACGCCCCTTTCAACTACAAACAGGTGGGTAAAATAGGTGAGTACACCCCACAAAAAAACTTTTGGGTGGCAGGGTGGATAGAGGAAAACATAAAAACGACTGGTTTAAAAACTGAGAGAAAATTAAAAAGGTGGGTAGGGACAGGATGTTTCCCAAAATGTGACACAGCCCTCAACCCGGGGCACAAACACAAGGGGGCACAGCAACAAGGGGGCACGCAAAAAAAAGGGCACAGCAACAATGGGGCACAGTAAAAAAGGGGACACAGCAACAAGGGGACACAGCAACAAGGGGCACAACAACCAAAGGGGAAAACAACAACAAGGGACCAGTAACAAGGGGACCCCAGCAACAAGGGGAAAACGCAACAAGGGGACACAGCACCAAAGGGACAAACCCCCAACAAAGGGGGGACAACAACAAGGGGGACAGTAACAAGGGGAAAACAGCCAAAAAGGAACATAGAAAAAAGGGGGCACAGCAACAAGGGGGCACAGAAACAAGGGGGGGCCCGCAAAAAGGGCACAGCAACAAGGGGGCACAGCAAAAAGGGGGGCCCAAAAAACCAAAGGGGCCCAAAAACAAGGGGGCACAGTAACAAGGGGGCACAGCCAAAAAAGGAACACAAACAAGGGGACACGCAACAAGGGGGCACAGCAACAAGGTGGGCACCAAAAACCCGGGGGCCCAGCAACAAGGGGACAAAAACAACAAGGGGAAAACAGTAACAAAGGGGACAAAAGCCCAAAAAGGGACAAAAACAACAAGGGGGCACAGTAACAAGGGAAAACAGCAACAAGGGACCCAGCAAAAAAGGGGACAAAAGCAACAAAGGGGCACAGCAACAAGGGACAAAAGCAACAAGGGGTCACAGAAAAAAGGGGACACAGCAACAAGGGACACAGCAAAAAGGGGACACAGCAACCCACACACAACAGCCCGTGAGCTGTGTGTGTGTGTGTTTGGGGTGTGGGGTGTGTGTTTTGTGTGTGTTTGTGTGTGTGTGTGTGTGTGTGTGTTTTGTGTGTGTGTGGGGTGTGAGTGTGGTGCACCTGCGGTCACGCACGTCAAACCCCCACTCACTGTAAAAGTTTCAAAAATAGAAAGCCCCGACCTAACCTTTGGGGCTCACCTACCTCACTCCCCCTACCTCACTCCCCTACCTCACTACCTACCTCACTCAAACCCAAACCCCATCTCCTACCTCACCCACCAAACCCCACTCACCACCCCCACTTTACCTACCTCACTCCCCCCCTAACCCCACTCCCCTACCTCCTCACCTACCTCACTCACCTACCTCACTCACCTACCTCACCTTTCCCAAACCCCCTCACCTACCTCCTCCCCCTACCTCACTCACCTACCTCCCCTCACCTACCTTTACTCACCTACCTCACCACCTACCTCACTCACCACCTCACTCAACCACCCCTCTCCTACCCACTCCCTACCTCACCACCTAAAACCCCCCCCACCTAAAACCCCACTCACCAACCTCAATCAAACCCACCCCCAAATCACCAAAATCACTCACCTACCTCACTCACCTACCCCACTCACCACCCCACTCTCCCCCCTCCTCCCCCTCACCACCTCCTCACTCAAACCCACCTCACCACCTTAAACCTAAACCTCACCAACCCCCCACTCACCTACCTCACCACCTACCTCACTTTACCCCACCTCACTCACCTAAACCCCACCACCTACCCAAATCACCTAAAACCTCACTCACCAAACCCCACCACCTCCTCCTCACCTACCTCACTCACCAAACCCCATTTACCTACCTCACTCACCTACCTCACTCAAACCCACCTCCCAAAAAAACCCACCTCACCACCCTACCCCCACTCACCTACCCCCACCCCCTACCTCACTTTACCTAACCCCACTCCCTACCCCAATCACCTACCTCACCACCAACCCACTCACCTACCTCACTTTACCTACCCCCCACTCCCTACCTCCTCACCACCTCACCACCTACCCCAATCACCTACCTCACTCACCACCTCACTCCCCCTAAAAACCCCCACTCACCTAACCCCAATCACCACCACCCCCACCTCCTAAATCCCCTACCCACTCACTACCTCACTCACCTACCTCACTCACCTACCTCACTCACCACCTCACCACCTACCTCATCACCTACCTCACTCACCTACCTCACCACCCCACCTCCCCTCCCTACCTCACTCCCACCCCACTCCCTACCCACTCACCTACCTCCCCTAACCTACCTCAATCCACCTACCACCACCCCACCCTCCCTCACTCACCTACCTCACTCACCTACCCACTCCCCCTACCCCTCACCTACCTCACCACCACCTCACTCACCTACCCCAAATCCCCACCCCACTCACCTACCCCCCACCTCCCCCCCTACCTCACTCACCCAAACCCCACTCACCTACCCACCACCTACCCACCCCACCTACCTCACTCACCTAACCCCACACACCTACCCCACTCAACTCACCACCTCCCACTCACCTTCCCACTCCCCCTAACCCACCACCTACCTCACTCCCCCCACCTCACCCAAACCACCCACTTTACCCACCTCCCCTCACCTACCTCACTCACCTACCCCACCCCACCCCCCTACCTTTCCCCACCCCACCTCACTCCCTACCTCACTCACCTTAAACCCCACTCACCTACCTCACTCCCTACCTCACTCACCTACCTCAAATCACCTACCTCACCACCTACCTCACTCACCCCCACCTCACTCCCTACCTCACTTTAACCAAACCCCACCCCCACTCACCTACCTCACCACCTACCTCCTCACCTACCTCACTCCCTACCTCAATCACCTACCTCCCCTCACCTACCTCACCCCCCTTCCCCACTCACCTACCTTTACTCACCTACCTCAATCACCTACCCCACTCCTAAAAAAACCCCTCACCTACCCAATCACCTACCTCACTCACCTACCTCAATCACCTACCCACTCACCTCCTCAACACCTCCTCACCCCACCTACCTCAATCACCTACCTCACTCACCTACCTCAATCACTACCCTCACTCCCTACCTCACCAAAACCTTTCCTCACTCCCCCCTACCTCACTCCCTACCTCACTCACCTACCTCACCCCCTTTTACCTACCTCACTCACCAAACCCCACTCCCAACCCAACCTCCCCTTCACCTACCTCACTCACCACCCCACTCACCTACCCCTCCCCCCTCAACCTACCTCACTCACCTACCCCACAAAAAAACCTTCCCTACACCTCCAGTATATAAACAGTGAGTGGAACAACACTTCCCCAGTATATATACCTATTTAAAAACACTTTTTCAATAAAAATACACGATGGAACAACACCCTTCCCAGTATATATACACTGAGTGGAACCAAAAACTTTTCAGTATATATACGGTGAGGGGAACTACCTTCCATAATTCCCTGATGGAACAACACTTCACATTAAAATACACATGGAACAACACTTCTCAGTATATTTACACTGGTGGGGAAAAACACTTTTCCCCGAAAAAAACACGAGGGAAAAAACACTTCTCAGAAAAAAAAACGAGGGGAACAACCCCTTTTCATTAAATAACTGATGGGAAAAACACTTCCCCATTTTATATACACTGAGTGGAACAAAACTTTTTTCCCGTATAAAACACTGATGGAACAACACTTCTCATATATATACAGTGATTTGGGAACCCCCTTTTCATTTTAATAACCCCAGTGGAACAACACTTCTCAGTAAAATAAAAGTGAGTTAACAACCCTTCTCAGTAATTTTAAAAAGGAGTGGAACAACACTTCTCAGTATATATACCTGGGGTGGAACAACACTTTTTCAGTTTTATATAAAACTGAGTGTAACTACACTTCTCATATATATACAAATGGTGGAAAAAAACACTTCTCATAAATATAAATGAGTGAACCACTTCCCAGAAATATACCCTGATTTGGGAAAAACAAATTTTTCCCCGTAAAAAATACACTGAGTGGAAAATACACTTCTCAAATATAAACCCTGAGGGGGGGGAACAACCTTCTCAGTATAAAATTTTTCACTTAGTTTAACAAAAAACTTCTCATATATATACACTGAGTGGAAAAACACCCTTTTCAAAATTTACACTGAGGGGAAAAAACACTTTTTCAGTATTTAACACTGGGGTTTGGAAAAAAACCCCTTCTCAGTAAATATACACTGAGTGGGAAAAACACTTCTCAGTAAAATAACACTATGGGAAAAACACTTTTTTCCTTTTAAATATACACTGAGTGGGAAAAACACTTCCCCATTAAATACACGGGGTGGAACAACAAATTCTCAGTAAAATATCCCGGGTGGAACCCACACCCTTTTCATTAAAAAATACACTGAGTGGAACAACACTTCCCCCAGTATAATCCCCTGAGTGGAAAAAACACTTCTCAGTATAATACACTGAGTGGAAAAACACTTTTCATATATAAACAGGAGTTGGAAAAAAATTCACTTCTCAGTAATATACAACCCGAGTGGGAAATACACCCTTTTCAAATATAAAAACTGGTGGAACTACACTTCTCAGAAAAATACACGGAATTTTAACAAACCCCTTTTCAGTATAAATACAGTGGGGTGGAACTACACTTTTCATAAAAATAACAAATGTGGAACTACACTTCTCATTTTATTTACACGAGTGGAAATACACTTTTCAGTAATTTAACACTGGTGGAACAACACTTTTTCAGTAAATATACACGGAAAGGAACTACACTTTTCCCGTATATATCACTGAGTGGAACAACACTTCCAGTATATAACACTGAGTGGAAAAATACACTTCTCCGTATATATACCAAATGAGTGGAACTACAAATTTTTCATATATAACCCCGAGTGGAAAAAACACTTCTCAGTATAATACACTGAGGGGAACAACACTTCTCCCTATATATACACTTTATGGGAAAAACACTTCCAAAATATATACACGAAGTGGAACAACACTTCCCCAGTATATTTTACACTGAGTGGGAAATACACTTCCCCATATTTTACACTGAGTGGGAAAACAAAAATTTTTCATTTTAAAAATAAAACTGAGTGGAACAACACTTTCCCGTATTTTATACACTGATGGAACAACACTTCTCAGTATTTTATACACGAGTGGAAAAACAAATTTCTCAGGATATAAAACACTGAGTGGAAAAACCCTTTTCAATAAAAAAACACGGGGTGGAACAACACTTTTCAGTATATATACACTGAGTGGGAAAAACACTTCTCAGTATATATACCCTGAGTGGAACAACACTTCTCATAAAATATACACCCAGTTGGGAAAAAACACTTTTTCAGTATATATCCCGGAGTGGGAAATACACTTACCCTAAAATATACACGATGGAAAAAACAAATTTCCCCAGTTATATACACTGAGTGGGAAAAACACTTCTCAGTATAAAAACACTGGGGTGGAAACAACACTTTTCCTTATATATACAGTGAGTGGAACCCCAAAAAAATCTCAGTTTTAAAAATAAAACTGAGTGGAACAAAACTTTTCAGTAAATATACCCCGGGGTGGAACAAAACTTCCCCAGTATATATACACTGATGGGAAAAACTTTTTCCCGTAAAATTACACTGATGGAACTACACTTTCCCCAGTATAAAAAAACCCCTGAGTGGAACTAAAAACCCCCTCAGTTAAAATATACACTGAGTGGAACAACACTCTCGTAAAATTTTACACTGAGTGGAACAACACTTCTCAGTATTATACACTGAGTGGAACAACACTTCCATATATAACACTGATGGGAAAAAACACTTCTCAGTATATATACACTGATTGGAAAAACACTTCTCAGTTATAACACTGATGGAACTACACTTTTCAGTATATAAACACTGAGTGGGAAAAACACTTCTCAGTAAATTTTAAAAACGAGTGGGGAAAAACACTTCTCAGATTTTAACTGATGGAACAACACTTCTCAGTATATATAAAATGAGTGGAAAACAACCTTTTCAAAATATAAAACTGAGTGGAACAACACTTTCAAGGAAAATATACACTGATGGAACAACACTTTTTCAGTATATATACAGTGAGTTTGGGAAAAACACTTCTCCCTAAATAAACAAATAGTTGGGAAAAACATTCTCATTATATACAATGAGTGGGAAAAACACTTTTTCAGTAATTACCCTGAGGGAACTACACTTCTCATAAATAAACACTGAGTGGAACTACACTTCTCCCCCGTTATATTTCACCGGAAAAAAAAGGAAAAATTTCACCCCCAGTAAAAAAAACACTGAGTGGAAAAAACACTTCTTTATTTTTATTACACTTTAGTGGAACAAAAACTTCCCCATTTTATATACACTGAGTGGGGAAAAACACTTCCAGTATAATACACTGGTGGAACTACACTTCTTTTCCCGAAAATAAAACACTGAGGGAACTACACTTTTCATTTTATATACACTGAGTGGAACCAAAACTTCTCATAAAAATACACGGGGTGGAACTACACCTTTTCAGTAAAAAATACACGAGTGGGAAATACACCCTTTTCATATATAAACACTGAGTGGAACAACACTTTTTCATATATATACACTGATAACAAAACCCCCTCAGTATATATACCTGAGTTGGGAAATAACACTTCTCAGTAAAAAATACACTGAGTGGGAAAAACACTTCCAGTAATATACCCCTGAGTGGAAAATAAAACTTCTCATTTTATATACACTGAGTTTAACACCCCTTCCAGTATATATACACTGAGTGGAACTAAACTTCTCAATTTTTACACTGAGTGGAAAAAACCCCTTTTCCCGTATTATAAAACGGGGGGAAAATACACTTTTTCAGTATATAACACTGAAATGGAAATACACTTCCGAAAATACACTGATGGGAAATAAAACTTCTCATAAAATTTTCCCCTGAGTGGAAAAATTTTTCTCATATATATTAAAACGAGTGGGGAAAACATTCTCAGTATATAAAAACTGGGGTGGGAAAAATCTCAGATACCAAAATTTTAAAAGAAAAATAAAAAATAACCCAAAATAAAAAAATGCCAAAAGTGCTAGAAACAAAAAAATAAATAAATTAAATATATATAAAAAACAAAAAATAAAAATCGATAGAAACAAAGATATATTAAAAACACGAGGCCCCGGTGTAAACATTAAAAAAAATATATAAATAAAAAAACCCGGGGTTTTTATACCGCCGAAAGTAAAAAAAACATCTGATTTTTTTTACAAGCATCTACCCCGCTGCCGACGCAAAATACCAGGGGATTTTTTTTTGGGGTGCGTCTTTCCCTGCGCCAGAAAGCAAAATAACCTCCTGAATTTTTTTTTTTTGGAGGGGGGGTTTTATCTACCCCGCTTCAAATTTAAAATAGGCAGCTGGTTTAAATTTTTTTTGGCGCGCATCTACCCCGGCTGCCAACCCCAAAGAAATTAACTAAAAATTTTTAAACACGCCCTGCCCGGCTGCCGAAAAGCAAAAAAGTCAGCAGATTTTTTTCCCGCTTTTTCCTCGCTGGGCCCGAAAGCAAAGAAATCATCTGACTTTTTGGGGGCGCATCTGCCCGGCTGCCAGACGCAAAATAGTTTTATTTTTTTCGCGCATTGCCAGGCTGCCCCGAAAGCAAAATTGTTTATTTTTTGGGTTTGGGATTTCCTGGATGTCAGACGGGAAAATTTGGGTTTTTGGCCCATCTGCCCGGCCCGCTAGAAAAGCAAAATAGTTTAAATTTTTTGGGGCCATCTGCCGGGGTGCCAGACGCAAAATAGTTATTTTTGGCGCGATCTGCCTGGATGGCCCCAAACCCAAAAATTTGTTTTGGCGCGCCCCGCCCCGGCTTTCTAACGGGAAAATATTTTATTTTTGGCGCGCATCTGGGCCCGGCTGCAAGGGGCCGCAAAATAGTTTATTTTTTTGGGGGCGCAACTGCCAGGCTGCTAAAAAAACCAAAATATTTTTATTTTTGGCGCGGGATCTGCCTGGCCGGCCCGGGGCACTGCCTCCCCCTCGGAATGAAGCAGTGTCAATCCCTCACCTGATAAGGTAATACTTTTTTTTTAAATTTTGAGCGTTGCCCCCACTGCTCTCACCTCTATGTTAATTGTTCCCACAACAACCAAAATAAATTTTGGAGAGAAAGGGGAAGGGTTTGAGAAATTTTTTTAGTTGTTGTCGGTTTGGGTTGTAGTTTGTAGTTTTTTTGTGTCTGTGTTGTTATTGTACGGTTGTGGTTGTTGTGGGTTTTCACAGGGGAGCATTAAACTGTACGGGACACCAGCCCGAAAATGGGGGGGCAAACAACATTTAAACTAAAAAAGGGGGGAAAATTCTCAATTTCCCATCAAAAAACCTCAAATATCATCAAAGTCGATATTGCAAACAGTCAGCCTCCGTTTAAAATTGTATGTCTGGAGGGTGGGTTTTCTGAGTTAGGACAGAGTGGCTGGAGGGGGTTTTCTGAGTGTATGGACAGTAGTGGCTGGAGGGGGGGGGTTTTTTGATGTATGGGGCTATTTGTCTGGATGGGGGTTTCTGAGTTAGCCGTATGGTCTGGAGGGTGGGGGTTTCTGATGTATGGGCTAGTGGGGTGGGGGTGGGGTTTTTTCGAGTGTATGGGAAATGTGGTCTGGAGGGGGGGGTGTTTCTGAGTGTTGGCCCGTAGGGGGTAGGGGGGTGTTTCTAGTGTATGGACATAGGTCTGAGGGGGGGTGTTTCTGAGTTATGGAAGTATTGGTCTGGAGGGTGGTGTTTTTTGAGTGTATGGACATAGTGGTCCCGGAGGGTGGGTGTTTCAGTGTATGGGGCAGTATTGGTCGGAGGGTGGGTTTTTCTGAGTGATACAGTATGTCTGGAGGGGGGTGTTTTTTGGTGATGGACAGTATTTGGCTGGGGGGGGTTTCTGATGTAGGCATAGTGGGCTGGAGGGGGGGTGTTTTTGATGTATGGGCAGTATTGTCTGGGGGGGTGGGGGTTTCGAGTGATGGCAGTAGTGGCTGGGGGGTGGGGTTTCTGAGTGTAGGACATATGGCTGGAGGGGGGGTTTTTTCTGAGTTATGGAATATTGGTCTGGAGGGGGGTGTTCGAGGTATGGACAGTAGTGGCTGGAGGGGGGGTGTTTCGGTGAGGACAGTTTTGGGCTGGAGGGTGGGTGTTTCGAGTTATGGACATAGGGTCGGGGGTGGGTGTTTTTTGAGTTATGGACATAGTGGGCGGAGGGGGGGGTTTCTGAGTGTATGGACTAGTGTCTGGGGTGGGGGTTTCTGAGTGTATGGGGCAGTAGGGTCTGGAGGGGGGGGTGTTTTTAGTGATGGACATATTGGGGCTGGGGGGGTGTTTCGAGTGTATGGGCGATTGGGCTGGAGGGGGGGTTTCGAGTGGAAAGGACAGTATGGTCTGGAGGTGGGTTTTCTGAGTGTATGGGCAGTTGGGCTGGGGGGGGTGTTTTCTGATGTTGGCAGTATTGGCTGGAGGGGGGTTTTCTGAGTGTATGGGCAGTATGGCGGAGGTGGGTGTTTTCGGTGTAGGACAGTATGGCTGGGGGGGGGGTTTTCGAGGTATGGCATATGGGCGGGGGGGGTGTTTTTTGAGTTATGGGCAGTAGTGGGCTGGGGGGTGGGTTTCGATGATGGACTAGTGGGCTTGAGGGGGGGTTTTCTGAGTGAGGACTAGCGGTCTGAGTCCTTGTTAATGGATAGTTATTTTGGGGGTTTCATGTATGTATTTTGTAGATTCCTTCCATTCCTTTTCTTTTTTTATTCTTTTTTCTTCCTTATTCTCTTATCTTTCCCCTTCCTTTTTTCTGATATTTTCGCTTCTCCCTTTTCCTTCTTTCCAGCCCATCTATACTCTCTTTTCATTCTATCTCTCCCTCCTCCTCCCTCCCTCTCTCCCTCCTTCTCTCCCTCTCTCCCTCCTTCCCTCCCTCTCTCCATCCTTCTCTCCCTCTCTCCATCCTTCCCTCCCTCTCTCCATCCTTCTCTCCCTCCTTCCTCCCTCTCTCCCCCCTTCCCTCCCTCTCTCCCTCTTTCTCTCCCTCTCTCCGTCCTTCTCTCCCTCTCTCCCTCCTTCTCCCCCTCTCTCCATCCTTCTCTCCCTCTCTCCCTCCTTCCCTCCCTCTCTCCCTCCTTCCCTCCCTCTCTCCCTCCTTCCCTCCCTCTCTCCCTCTTTCTCCCCTCTCTCCCTCCTTCTCTCTCCTCTCTCTCCCTCCTTCTCTCCCTCTCTCCCTCCTTCCCCCTTCCCTCCCTCTCTCCCTCCTTCCCTCCCTCTCTCCACTCTCCGTCCTTCCCTCCCTCTCTCCCTCTCTCCCTCCTTCTCTCCCTCTCTCCCATCCTTCCCCCCTTCTCTCCCTCTCTCCCTCCTTCCCTCCCTCTCTCCCTCTCTCCCTCCTTCTCTCCCTCTCTCCCCCTCCTCCCCCCTTCTCTCCCTCTCTCCCTCCTTCTCTCCCTCTCTCCCTCCTTCCCCCCTTCTCTCCCTCTCTCCCTCCTTCCCTCCCTCTCTCCCTCTCTCCCTCATTCCCTCCCTCTCTCCCTCCTTCTCTCCCTCTCTCCCTCCTTCCCTCCCTCTCTCCCACTCTCCGTCCTTCCCTCCCTCTCTCCCTCTCTCCCTCCTTCCCTCCCTCCTTCCCTCCTTCTCTCCCTCTCTCATCCTCCTTCCCTCCCTCCTTCCCTCCCTCTCTCCCTCTCTCCCTCCTTCCCTCCCTCTCTCCCTCCTTCCCTCCCTCTCTCCCACTCTCCGTCCTTCCCTCCCTCTCTCCCTCTCTCCCTCCTTCCCTCTCTCCCACTCTCCGTCCTTCTCTCCCTCTCTCCCCCCTTCCTCCCTCTCTCCCCTCCTTCCCTCCCTCTCTCCACTCTCCGTCCTTCCCTCCCTCTCTCCCTCTCTCCCTCCTTCCCTCTCTCCCACTCTCCGTCCTTCCCTCTCTATCTCCTCTCTCCCTCCTTCTCTCCCTCTCTCCCTCATTCCCTCCCTCCTTCCCTCCCTCTCTCCCTCTCTCCCTCCTTCCCTCCCTCTGCTCTATATAACACATCTGGCTCGTCCAAAATACAGATAATGGCTGATACATACAAAATACGTATTCTCAAAGGAAACCCATTTGTATACACAGCTGTGAGTGTCAGCGATATGTATCTTGGCGTGTGCTAACACAGGATACTGCTATTGTGGAAGGAAGTATGTCCCTCTCTCTCTCTCTCTCTCTCAGTCTTAGGTACACTTGTAGTAAGCAACTATGTATGTAAGTATGATGTTGGCCATGACCGGGGTCCCGGAACGGGTCTTTTGCTAGGTTAGGTTCGTCAGGAAACAGGGCAAGTGTTTCCTGACGCGGGTCTTAGATGATGACCCGCCTTTGGAGCTTTTGGTCATCTGACCGAGGCCTTCCGCTGGCTTACCGGTCCACCCCTTTAAAAATAATGGTCATTTATAACCAATTACAATTACGGGTGGCCCGGTGGCCCGGTGGCTAAAGATCCCGCTTCCCACACGGAGGGCCCGGGTTCGATTCCCGGCGGGTGGAAACATTTCGACACGTTTCCTTACACCTGTTGTCCTGTTCACCTAGCAGCAAATAGGTACCCCGGGGGTTAGTGGACTGGGTGGGTGGCATCCGGGGGCAAAATTAAGGGCCACAAAGGGGAAATAATTAAC
>NC_069489.1:22627927-22654998 GCF_026875155.1 Cherax quadricarinatus | reverse complement strand
TTTAAACCTTAACCCTGCTGTATGAGCTGTTCTTGACTATTGTGTGACGCTGTCAGTCTTGATATCCTGTGTATGAGCTTTAGCCTTAACATCCTGCTTTTGGGACGCTGTCAGTCTTGACACCCTGTGTATGACGCTGCCACCCTTTAAAAACTATCTGTTGTATGACGCTGTCAGTTTTGACTACCCTGCTGTATGACGGTCGCCAAATTTTTGCGTTGACGCTGTCGCCTTAAGTATCCCGTTGTTTGATGCTGTGCCTTAACTCTCCCACTGTATGACGTTTTCAGCCTTAACTACCTCTGTTTGACTTGTCAGCCTTAACTGTCCCTGCGTACGAAAACTTCCGGGGCCCATTTGGGGCGCAACAATTTTTCCCTGACGTATAAAAAAGGAACGGTCTCGCAAGTAAATTTCGTTCGGTTTTTTTAACCCCGGAGGGTTAGCCCCCCGGATAACCCAAGAAAGTCAGTGCGTCTCGGGGATGTCTAATTATTTTTTTTTTTTTTTGTCCTTAATCTTGCCCCCCAGGATCCCACCCACACCTTCCTAACCCCAGGATGTGACCCACACCAGTCCCCAAACCCCCGGGATGTGACCCACACCAGTCCACTAACACCCAGGATGGACCCATACCAGTCCACAAACCCCCAGGATGCCCCCCACACCAGTCGACTAACCCCAGGATGCCCCAACCAGTCGACTAACACCCGGATCCCACCCACACCAGCCACAAAACACCCAGGATGTGACCACACAGTCGATAACACCCAGGATGCCACCCACACCAGTCCACTAACACCCAGGATGCCACCCACACCAGTCGACTAACACCCAGGATGCCACCCACACCAGTCGACTAACACCAGGATCCCACCCACCCAGTCCATTTAACACCCAGGTTTGTGACCCACACCAGTCCACTAACACCCAGGATGTGACCCACACCAGTCCACTAACACCCAGGATGTGACCCACACCAGTCCACTAACACCCAGGTACCTATTTGCTGCTAGGTGAACAGGACAACAGGTGTAAGGAAACGTGTCGATGGTACAACTTATACAGACCATAGCTCACAACAATAAGATAAGATAAGATTTCGTTGGGATTTTTAACCCCGGAGGGTTAGCCACCCAGGATAACCCAAGAAAGTCAGTGCGTCATCGAGGACTGTCTAACTTATTTTCTTTGTTGGGCCCTTTAAATCTTGTCCCCAGGATGCCACCCACACCAGTCCACTAACACCGGGATGTGCCCCACACCAGTCCACTAACACCCAGGATGCCACCCACACCAGTCCACTAACACCCAGGATGTGACCCACACCAGTCCACTAACCACCAGGATGTGACCCACACCAGTCCATAACACCCAGGATGTGACCCACACCGTCCACTAACACCCAGGATGCGACCCACACCAGTCCACTAACACCCAGGATGCCCCCCACACCAGTCCATAACACCCAGGATGCCACCCACACCAGTCCACTAACACCCAGGTTGCCACCACACCAGTCCACTAACACCAGGATGCCACCCCACCGGGTCCACTAACACCCAGGATCCCACCCACACCAGTCCACTAACACCCAGGATGCCACCCACACCAGTCCACTAAACCCAGGATGCCACCCACACCAGTCCACTAACACCCAGGATGTGACCCACACCAGTCACTAACACCCAGGATGTGACCAACACCAGTCACTAACACCGGATGTGACCACACCAGTCCACTAACACCCAGGTGCCACCACACCAGTCCACTAACACCCAGGATGCCACCCACACCAGTCCACTAACACCCAGGATGCCACCCACACCAGTCCACTAACACCCAGGATGCCACCCACACCAGTCCACTAACACCCAGGATGCCACCCACCCAAGCCCACAAAACCCCCAGGATGTGACCCCCCACCAGCCCAACTAACACCAGGATCCCACCCACACCAGTCCACTAACACCCGGGGATGTGACCCACACCGTCCACTAAACACCCAGGATGCCCCCCAACACCGTCCACTAACACCCAGGTTTGCCCCCCACACCAGTCCACTAACACCCGGATGCCACCCACCCAGTCCACAAAACACCCAGGATGTGACCACACCAGTCCAATTAAACACCCAGGATGTGACCCACACCAGTCCACTAACACCCAGGATGCCACCCACACCAGTCCACTAACACCCAGGATGCCACCCACACCAAGTCCACTAACACCCAGGATGCCACCACACCAGTCCACAAAACACCCGGATGCCCCCCAAACACCAGTCATAACACCCAGGGTGACCCACACCAGTCCACTAACACCCAGGATGTGACCCCACACCAGTCCACTAACACCCAGGATGCCACCCCACCAGCCCACTAACACCCAGGATGTGACCCAACCAGTCCACTAACACCCAGGATGCCCCCCACACCGGGTCCACAAAACACCCAGGTGTGACCCACACCAGTCCATTTAACACCAGGATGTGACACACCAGTCCACTAACACCCAGGATGTGACCCACACCAGTCCACAAACCCCCAGGATGTGACCCACACCAGTCCACTAACACCCAGGATGCGACCCCACCAGTCCACTAACACCCAGGATGCCACCCACACCAGTCCACTAACACCCAGGATGTGACCCACACCAGTCCACTAACACCAGGATGTGACCCACACCAGTCCACTAACACCAGGATGCCCCCCACACCAGTCCAACTAACACCCAGGATGCCACCCACACCAGTCCACTAACACCCGGATGCAAACCCCACCAGTCCACTAACCCCCAGGATGTGACCACACCAGTCCACTAACACCAGGATGTGCCCCACACCAGT
Organism: Cherax quadricarinatus; assembly: GCF_026875155.1. Taxonomy (NCBI): domain Eukaryota; kingdom Metazoa; phylum Arthropoda; class Malacostraca; order Decapoda; family Parastacidae; genus Cherax; species Cherax quadricarinatus. Next base: position 22,652,147 of record NC_069489.1, on the reverse strand, counting down.
CCACTAACACCCAGGATGCGCCCCACACCAGTCCACTAACACCCAGGATGTGACCCACACCAGTCCACTAACACCCAGGATGTGACCCACCACCCAGTTCCACTAACACCCAGGATGCCACCCCACCAGTCCACTAACACCAGGAGGGCACCCACACCAGTCCACTAACCCCAGGATGCGACCCACACCAGTCCACTAACACCCAGGTGCGACCAAAACCAGTCCACTAACACCCAGGATGCCACCCACACCAGTCCACTAAACACCCAGGATGCGACCCACACCAAGTCCACTAACACCCAGGATGCCACCCACACCAGTCCCCCTAAACACCCAGGATGCCACCCACACCAGTCCACTAACCCCCAGGATGCCACCCACCCCAGTCCACTAACACCAGGATGCCACCCACACCAGTCCACTAACCCCCAGGATGTGACCCACACCAGTCGACTAACACCCAGGGATGCCACCCCACCAGTCCACTAACACCCAGGATGCACCCACCCAGTCCACTAACACCCAGGATGTGACCCACACCAGTCCACTAACACCCAGGATGTGACCCACACCAGTCCCCCAAAACACCCAGGATGCACCCCAAACCAGTCCACTAACACCCAGGATGCCACCCACACCAGTCACTAACACCAGGATCCCACCCACACCAGCCCACAAAACCCCAGGATGTGACCCACACCAGTCCACTAACACCAGGATGTGACCCACACCAGTCCACTAACACCCAGGATGTGACCCACACCAGTCCACTAACACCCAGGATGTGACCCACACCAGTCCACTAACACCCAGGATGTGACCCACACCAAGTCCACTAACACCCAGGATGTGACCCACACCAGTCCACTAACACCCAGGATGTGACCCACACCAGTCCACTAACACCCAGGATGTGACCCACACCAGTCCACTAACACCCAGGATGTGACCCACACCAGTCCATAACACCCGGGATGTGACCCACCCCAGTCCACTAACACCCAGGATGTGACCCACACCAGTCCACTAACACCCAGGATGTGACCCACACCAGTCCACTAACACCCAGGATGCGACCCATACCAGTCCACTAACCCCCAGGATGCGCCCCACCCCAGTCCACTAAACCCCCAGGATCCCACCCACACCAGTCCACTAAACCCCCAGGTACCTATTTGCTGCTAGGTGAACAGGACAACGGGTTTGTAAGGAAACGTTTTCGAAATGTTTCCACCCGCCGGGAATCGAACCCGGGCCCTCCGTGTGTGAAGCGGGAGCTTTAGCCACCAGGCCACCGGGCCACCCGTAATTGTAATTGGTTATAAATGACCATTATTTTTAAAGGGGTGGACCGGTAAGCCAGCGGAAGGCCTCGGTCAGATGACCAAAAGCTCCAAAGGCGGGTCATCATCTAGACCCGCGTCAGGAAACACTTGCCCTGTTTCCTGACGAACCTAACCTAGCAAAAGACCCGTTCCGGGACCCCGGTCTTGGCCAACATCATACTTACATACATAGTTGCTTACTACAAGTGTACCCAAGACTGAGAGAGAGAGAGGAGAGAGAGAGAGAACATACTTCCTTCCACAATAGCAGTACCCTGTGTTAGCCACGCCAAAACATATCGCTGCACCCAGCTGTGATAAAAATGGGTTTCCTTTGAGAATACGATTTTGAGTATCAGCCTTATCTGATTTTGGACGACCCAGATTTTAATAGAGCAGGGGGGAGGGAAGGAGGGAGAAGGGAGAGAGGGAGGGAAGGGAGGGAGAGAGGGAAGAAGGGGGGAAGGAGGGAGAGAGGGGAGAAGGAGGGAGGGGGGGAGAGGGGAGGGAAGGAGGGAGAGGGGGGAGAAAAGGGGGGGAAGGGGGGGAGGGGAGGAGGGAGAGAGGGAGGAAGGGGGGGAAGGGGGGAGAGAAGGATGGGGGGGAGAGGGGGGGAAAGGGAGGGGAGGGGGAGGGTAGGGGGGAGGAGAGGGAGAAAAGGAGGGGGAGAGGGGGGAAAGGGGGAGTAGAATAAAAAGAAATAGATGGGCGGGAAAAGAAGGAAAGGAGAAGCGAAAAAATATCAAAAAGGGAAAGAGAATGAGGAAAAAAGAGAATAAGGAAATAAGAAAAAAGGAAGATAAGAGAATAGGGGGAAAGTCAACAAATGCAGAAACCTCCAAATACTATATCCTTTTAAAAGGACCCCCGCCCCACTACTGTCCATACCTCAGAAACACCCACCCCCAGACCACAAGCCTCACTCAAAAACCCCCCCACCCTCCAGACCACTACTGCCATACCTCAAAAACCCCCCCTCCAACCCATACTGTCCATACCTCAAAAAACCCCCCACCCCCAGCCACTACTGTCCAACACTCAGAAAACCCACCCCCAGACCACATGTCCATACACTCAGAAAACCCCCCCCCAGACCACTATGTCCATACACCAGAAACCCCCACCCCCCAGCCAATGTCCATACACTCAGAAACACCCCCCTCCGACCACTACTGTCCTAACTCAGAAACACCCCCCCCTCCAACCCACTGTCCTACACTCAGAAACACCCCCCCCCTCCAGCCCACTACTGCCATCACTCAAAACCCCCCACCTCCAGACCATACTGCCATACACTCAAAACACCCCCCCTCCAGCCCACTACGCCCCATACACTCAGAAACCCCCACCCCCCAAAACCACTACTGTCCATACACCAGAAACCCCACCCTCCAGCCCATATGTCCATACAAAGAAACACCCACCCTCCAGACCACTACTGCCCAACACTCAGAAACACCCACCCTCCAGACCCTACGTCCAACACCAGAAACCCCCCCTCCAGACCATACTGCCATAACTCAGAAACACCCCCCCCCAGCCCACTATGTCCATACACTCAGAAACACCCACCCTCCAGCCACTCTGTCCATACATCAGAAACCCCCCACCCCCCAACCCAAACAGCCTCACTCAGAAACACCCCCCCTCCAGCCACAACTGTCCTACACTCAGAAACACCCACCCCCCAGACACTACTGTCCATACACTCGAACCCCCCACCCTCCAACCACTCTGCCCTACACTCAGAAAAACCCACCCTCCAGCCATACTGCCCAACCTAAAACACCCCCCCTCCGCCACTATGTCCATAAAACCAGAAACACCCCCCCAGACCCTAGCCATACACTCAGAACCCCCACCCCCCGCCCACACGTCCATACACTCAAAACCCCCACCCTCCAGACCCTATGTCCATACACTAGAAACACCCACCCCCCAACCACATTCCTTTACACTCAGAAACACCCCCCCCCAGCCCCCTATGTCCTACACTAGAAACACCCCCCCTCCGACCACTACTGTCCTACACTCAAAAAACACCCACCCCCCAACCATACTGTCCATCATCAGAAACACCCACCCCCAGCCCTCTGTTACACTCAGAAACACCCCCTCCAGACCATACTGTCCATACACTCGAAACACCCACCCCCCGACCACTACTGCCCATACACCAGAAACCCCCCACCCTCCAGCCACTACTGTCCATACCTCGAAACACCCACCCCCCGACCACTACTGTCCAACACTCGAAACCCCCCACCCTCCAACCATACTGCCATCCCAGAAACCCCCACCCTCCAGACCACTACTGCCAACACCAAAAAAACCCCCACCCTCCAGACCATACTGTCCATACCTCAAAACCCCCACCCTCCAGCCCCATACTGTCCATACACCAGAAACCCCACCCTCCAGACCACTACTGTCCAACATCGAAAACCCCCCCCCAAACCCAAACCGTCTACATCAGAAACACCCACCCTCCAAACCCTACTGTCCATACACTCAAAAACACCCACCCCCGCCATATGTCCATACACTCAGAAACACCCCCCCTCCGACCACTCTGCCCAACACTCAGAAACACCCACCCTCCAGACCACTACTGTCCATACACTCAGAAACACCCACCCTCCAGACCACTACTGTCCATACACTCAGAAACACCCACCCTCCAGACCACTACTGTCCATACACTCAGAAACACCCACCCTCCAGACCACTACTGTCATACCTCAGAAACACCCACCCCCCCCAGCACTATGTCCATCACTCAAAACCCCCCACCCCCAGCCCCACTACTGTCCATACATAAAACACCCACCCTCCAGACCACTACTGCCCATACACCAAAACACCCCCCTCCAGCCATACTTCCATACATCGAAACCCCCACCCTCCAACCATACAATTTTTCAACAGTGACCGGTTGACTGCAACTATCAGACTTATGATGATATTGAGGGGGTTTTGGGCTGGAAATTTGGGGATTTTCTTTCCCCCTTTCTTAGATTAATGTGATTGTCTCCCATTTTCAGGAGCTTGTGCCCCGTAAGATTTAATGCTCTCCTGTGAAAACCCACCCCACTAAACAGCAACCACAACAACCACAACCGCTACAATAACAACCACAGACACTAAAATAAAAAAACCCTACAATAACAACCACAACCACACAACAACTCCCCACAATTCTCTCAACCTTCCCTCTCTCTCTACATTAGTTTGGTTGATGTAGGAACAATTAACATAGCAGGTGAGAGCAGTGTGAGAGGCAACGCTCTAAATATATAAAAAAATATTACCTTTCAGGGAGGACTGAACTGTTCATTTCCCAGGCGGGAGGAGGTGCGCCCCGGCAGCCAAGCAAAAAGCGCGCCAAAAATCAACTATTTTGCGTCTAGCAGCCGGGCAGATGCGCGCCAAAAATCAACTATTTTGCGTCTAGCAGCCAGGCAGATGCGCGCCATAAATCAACTATTTTGGGTCTGGCATCCAGGCAGATGCGCGCCAAAAATCAATATTTTGCGTCTAGCAGCCGGGGGTGCGGGGCCCTAAATCAAATATTTTTCGTTTGGCAGCCCAAACAGATCGCGCCCAAAAAACAAAATATTTTTTGGGCGACATCCAGGCAGATGCGAACCAAAATCAACAATTTTGCGTCGGCAGCCTGGAGATGCGCGCCAAAAATCAACAATTTTTCGTTTTAGCCAAGCAATGCGCGCCCAAAAATCAACTATTTTTCGGCTGGCAGCCAGGGAATGGGCCCAAAAGGCGTGATTTCCCTTTGGGTTGGCAGCGAGGAATAAGCGGGGAAAACATCTGCGATATTTTGCGTTCGGCAGCCAGACAGAGGGTCTAAAAGTCAGTTAATTTCTTTTCCCTTGGCACCAGGAATGCGCGCCAAAAAAAACTAACCAGCTGCCATTTTCCATTTGACAGCGGGGTGATGAAAAGCCCCCCCCCCCAAAAAAAAAAAATCAGGAGGTTATTTTTGGTCTGGCAGCAGGGTAGACGACGCCAAAAAAAAAAACACCTGGGTTTTTGCGTTGGCGCGGGTAGAGCTTGTCAAAAAATCAGATGATTTTTTAGTACAGCGGGATAAAAAACTCCCGTTTTTTTATTTATATATTTTGTTAAGTTTCACGTGCCCCGTGTTTTCCATAATTTTGTTACTATCGCATATTCATTCTGATTTTTATAAAATATTTTAATTTTTTTATTTTATTGCCAGCACTTTGGCTCTTTTTATTTTGGGTTTTTCTTATTTTTTTTGTGTTATGGTACTACTGAGATTGTTTCCACTCAGGTTAATATGAAAGTGTAGTTCCATCAGTGAAATAGAAAGTGTTGTTCCACCAGGTAAATACGAAATTTTAGTTCCACCAGTGTATTATACTGAGAATGTTGCCACTCAGTGTATATATACTGAGAAGTGTAGTTCCACTCAGTGTAATATACTGAGAAGTGTAGTTCCACTCAGTGTATATATACTGAGAAGTGTTGTTCCACTCAGTGTATATATTGAGAAGTGTAGTTCCACTCAGTGTATATATACTGAGAGTGTAGTTCCACTCAGTGTATATATACTGAGAAGTGTTGTTCCACTCAGGTATATATACTGAGAAGTGTAGTTCCACTCAGTGTATATATACTGAGAATGTTGTTCCACTCAGTGTATATATACTGAGAAGTGTTGTTCCACTCAGTGTATATTATACTGAGAAGTGTTGTTTCCACTCAGTGTATATATACTGAGAAGTGTAGTTCCACTCAGTGTATATATACTGAGAAGTGTAGTTCCACTCAGTGTTATATACTGAGAAGTGTTGTTCCACTCAGTGTATATATACTGAGAAGTGTAGTTCCACTCAGTGTATATATACTGAGAAGTGTAGTTCCACTCAGTGTATATATACTGAGAAGTGTTGTTCCACTCAGTGTATATATACTGAGAAGTGTAGTTCCACTCAGTGTATATATACTGAGAAGTGTAGTTCCACTCAGTGTATATATACTGAGAAGTGTAGTTCCACTCAGTGTATATATACTGAGAAGTGTTGTTCCACTCAGTGTATATATACTGAGAAGTGTATTTTCCACTCATGTATAATATACTGAGAAGTGTAGTTCCACTCAGTGTAAATATACTGAGAAGTGTTTGTTCCACTCAGTGTATATAACTGAGAAGTGTTGTTCCCACTCAGAGTATATAAAACTGAGAAGTGTTGTTCCACTCAGTGTAAATATACTGAGAAGTGTTGTTCCACTCAGTGTATATATACTGAGAATTTGTTTTCCACTCAGGTATAATACTGAGAAGTGTAGTTCCACTCAGTGTAATATACTGAGAAGTGTTGTGTCCACTCAGTTATATATACTGAGAAGTGTAGTTCCACTCAGTGTACATATACTGAGAAGTGTAGTTCCACTCAGTGTATATATACTGAGAAGTGTAGTTCCACTCAGTGTATATATACTGAGAGGTGAGTGAGGTAGGTGAGTCAAGGTTAGGTCTGGCGTCTATTTTTGAACGTTACAGTGAGTGGTGGTGACAGTGCGTGACCAGCAGGTGCACCACACTCACACACACACACACACACACACACACACACACACACACACACACACACACACACACACACACACAGCTCACGGAGCTCTGTGTGTGTGTGTGTGTGGTTGCTGTGCCCCCTTGTTGCTGTGACCCCCTTGTTGCTGTGCCCCCTTTTATGCTGTGTCCCCCTTGTTGCTATGTCCCCTTGTTGCTGTGTCCCCCTTGTTGCTGTGCCCCCCTTGTGCTGTGACCCCTTGTTGCTGTGTCCCCTTGATGCTGTGTCCCCTTGGTTGCTGTTCCCCTTGTGCTGTGTCCCCTTGTTGCTGTGTCCCCTGTTGCTGTGCCCCTTGTTGCTGTGTCCCCTTGTTGCTGTGACCCCTTGTTGCTGTGTCCCCTTGTTGCTGTGTCCCCTTGTTGCTGTGTCCCCTTGTTGCTGTGTCCCCTTGTTGCTGTGTCCCCTTGTTGCTGTGACCCCTTGTTGCTGGTCCCCTTGTTGCTGTGTCCCCTTGTTGCTTTGACCCCTTGTTGCTGTGCCCCCCTTGTTGCTGTGACCCCTTGTTGCTGTGTCCCCTTGTTGCTGTATCCCCTTGTTGGCTGTGACCCCTTGTTGCTGTGTCCCCTTGTTGCTGTGTCCCCTTGATGCTGTGTCCCCTTGTTGTTTGGGGTCCCCTTGTTTTTGTGTCCCCTTGTTGCTGTGACCCCTTGTGCTGTGACCCCTTTTTGCTGTGTCCCCTTGTTGCTGTGTCCCCTTGTTGCTGTGGCCCCCCTGTTGCTGTGACCCCTTGTTGCTGGTCCCCTTGTTGCTGTGTCCCCTTGTTGCTGTGACCCCTTGATGCTGTGTCCCCTTGTTGCTGTGTCCCCTTGTTGCTGTGACCCCTTGATGCTGTGTCCCCTTGTTGCTGTGTCCCCTTGTTGCTGTGTCCCCTTGATTCTGTGTCCCCTTGTTGTTGTGTCCCCTTGTTGCTGTGTCCCCTTGTTGCTGTGACCCCTTGATGCTGTGTCCCCTTGTTGCTGTGTCCCCTTGATGCTGTGTCCCTTGTTGCTGTGTCCCCTTGTTGCTGTGACCCCTTGATCGGTGTCCCTTGTTGCTGTGTCCCCTTGTTGCTGTGACCCTTGATGCTGTGTCCCCTTGTTGCTGTGTCCCCTTGTTGCTGTGTCCCCTTGATTTTTGTGTCCCTGTTGTTGTTTTCCCCTTGTGCTGTGTCCCCTTGTTGCTGTGACCCCTTGATGCTGTGTCCCCTTGTTGCTGTGTCCCCTGATGCTGTGTCCCTTGTTGTTGTGTCCCCTTGTTGCGTGTCCCCTTGTTGCTGTGTCCCCTTGTTACTGTGACCCCTTGTTGCTGTGTCTCCTTGATGCTGTGTCTCCTTGTTGTTGTGTCCCCTTGTTACTGTGACCCCTTGTTGCTGTGTCTCCTTGATGCTGTGTCTCCTTGTTGTTGTGTCCCCTTGTTACTGTGACCCCTTGTTGCTGTGTCTCCTTGTTGCTGTGTCCCCTTGTTACTGTGACCCCTTGTTGCTGTGTCTCCTTGATGCTGTGTCTCCTTGTTGTTGTGTCCCCTTGTTACTGTGACCCCTTGTTACTGTGACCCCTTGTTGCTGTGTCTCCTTGTTGTTGTGTCCCCTTGTTACTGTGACCCCTTGTTGCTGTGTCTCCTTGATGCGTTTTCCTCCTTGTTGTTGTGTCCCCTTGTTACTGTGACCCCTTGTTACTGTGACCCCTTGTTGCTGTGTCTCCTTGTTGTTGGTCCCCTTGTTACTGTGACCCCTTGTTGCTGTGTCTCCTTGTTGTTGTGTCCCCTTGTTACTGTGACCCCTTGTTACTGTGACCCCTTGTTGCTGTGTCTCCTTGATGCTGTGTCTCCTTGTTGCTGTGTCCCCTTGTTGCTGTGTCTCCTTGATGCTGTGTCTCCTTGTTACTGTGACCCCTTGTTGCTGTGTCTCCTTGATGCTGTGTCTCCTTGTTACTGTGACCCATTGATGCTGTGTCCCCTTGTTGCTGTGTCACAACTCTGGAACATCCTGTCCCTATCCACCTTGTCAATTCCTCTCAGTATCTTACATGTCGTTATTATGTCTCCTCTATCCATCCTGCCATCCAGTTTTGTGTGTGTGTGTACTCACCTATTTGTACCCACCTGTCTGTAGTTGCAGGGGTCGATTCACAGCTCTTGGTCCTCTCTCTTCACTTGTCGCTACAAGGCCCACTCTCTCCCTGCTCCGTGAGTTTTATCATACCTTATCTTAAAGCTGTGCATGGATCCTGTGTGTATATATATGTGTATGTCTGTCAAATCTAAAACCTTACCATAATCAACGGAAAAAATCGACAGAAATAAAAATCCGTCTGTTGAAACAGGAACTAACTCCCGTTGTTTATTAGACAAACAGAGCGCTGTAAACCCGGCAGGAAAGTAAACAAAAGCGCAACGCACACCTGTGTAAGCTGTAAAGAAAAAAATTTAAATAAGTAAAAGAGAAGAAAAAATCACTTATAAAGTGACGGTCACTATAACAGTGTTGGATCCTAAAGTGTAGCTGAAGATGGGTTCACCAGGATGATCCTCACTAGTCATGGAGGATTGGAACCCTTACCTGGTGTACCATATATAATTTATAAGTAGGCCTACAGAGACACTCCATACACTGGTAGGCCTACAGAGACACTCATACACTGGTAGACCTACAGAGACACTCATATACTGATAGACCTACAGAGACACTCATACACTGGTAGATCTACAGAGACACTCATACACTGGTAGATCTACAGAGACACTCATACACTGGTAGATCTACAGAGACACTCATACACTGGTAGATCTACAGAGACACTCATACACTGGTAGATCTACAGAGACACTCCATACACTGGTAGATCTACAGAGACACTCATACACTGGTAGATCTACAGAGACACTCATACACTGGTTAGATCTACAGAGACACTCATCCACACTGGTAGATCTACAGAGACACTCATACACTGGTAGATCTACAGAGACACTCATACACTGGTAGACCTACAGAGACACTCATACTCTGGTAGATCTACAGAGACACTCATATACTGGTAGATCTACAGAGACACTCATACACTGGTAGATCTACAGAGACACTCATACACTGGTAGATCTACAGAGACACTCATACACTGGTAGATCTACAGAGACACTCATACACTGGTAGACCTACAGAGACACTCATACACTGGTAGACCTACAGAGACACTCATACACTGGTAGACCTACAGAGACACTCATACACTGGTAGATCTACAGAGACACTCATACACTGGTAGACCTACAGAGACACTCATACACTGGTAGATCTACAGAGACACTCATACACTGGTAGATCTACAGAGACACTCATACACTGGTAGATCTACAGAGACACTCATACACTGGTAGATCTACAGAGACACTCATACACTGGTAGATCTACAGAGACACTCATACATGGTAGATCTACAGAGACACTCATACACTGGTAGACCTACAGAGACACTCATACACTGGTAGATCTACAGAGACACTCATATACTGGTAGATCTACAGAGACACTCATACACTGGTAGATCTACAGAGACACTCATACACTGGTAGATCTACAGAGACACTCATACACTGGTAGATCTACAGAGACACTCATACACTGGTAGACCTACAGAGACACTCATACTCTGGTAGATCTACAGAGACACTCATACTCTGGTAGACCTACAGAGACACTCATACTCTGGTAGACCTACAGAGACATACACTGGTAGAACCTACAAGACACGCATACACTGGTAGACCTACAGAGACACTCATACACTGGTAGATCTACAGAGACACTCATACACTGGTAGATCTACAGAGACACTCATACACTGGTAGATCTACAGAGACACTCATACTCTGGTAGACCTACAGAGACATACACTGGTAGACCTACAGAGACACGCATACACTGGTAGACCTACAGAGACACTCATACTCTGGTAGACCTACAGAGACATACACTGGTAGACCTACAGAGACACGCATACACTGGTAGACCTACAGAGACACGCATACACTGGTAGACCTACAGAGACACTCATACTCTGGTAGACCTACAGAGACATACACTGGTAGACCTACAGAGACACTCACCTAGTTGTGGGTGCAGGGATCGAGTCACAGCTGCTGGCCCGCCTCTTCACTGGTCGCTACTAGGTCACTCTCCCTGCTCCATGGGCTTTATCATACCTCTTCTTAAAGCTATGTATGGTTCCTGCCTCCACTACATCACTTGCCAGACTATTCCACTTCCTGACAACTCTGTGACTGAAAAAATACTTCCTAACATCCCTGTGATTCATCTGTGTCTTCAACTTCAACTGTGTCCCCTTGTTGTTGTGTCCCCATTGTTGCTGTGTCCCCCTTGTTGCTGTGTCCCCTTGTTGCTGTGTCCCCTTGTTGTTGTGTCCCTTGTTGTTGTGTCCCCTTGTTGTTGTGTCCCTTGTTGCTGTGTCCCCTTGTTGCTGTGTCCCCTTGTTTGTTGTGTCACCTTGTTGCTGTGTCCCCTCTTTGCTGTGTCCCCTTGTTGCTGTGTCCCCTTGTTGCTGTGTCCCCTTGTTGCTGTGTCCCTTGTTGTTGTGTCCCATTTGTTGCTGTGTCCTCTTGTTGCTGTGTCCCCTTGTTGCTGTGACCCATTGTTGCTGTGTCCCCTTGTTGTTGTGTCCCCTTGTTGCTGTGTCCTCTTGTTGCTGTGTCCCCTTGTTGCTGTGTCCCCTGTTGCTGTGTCCTCTTGTTGCTGTGTCCCCTTGTTGCTGTGTCCCCTTGTTGTTGTGTCCCCTTGTTGCTGTGTCCCTTGTTGCTGTGTCCTCTTGTTGCTTGTGTCCCCTTGTTGCTGTGTCCCCTTGTTGTTGTGTCCCCTTGTTGCTGTGTCCCCCTTGTTGCTGTGTCCCCTTGTTGTTGTGTCCCCTTGTTGCTGTGTCCTCTTGTTGCTGTGTCCCCTTGTTGCTGTGTCCCCTTGTTGTTGTGTCCCCTTGTTGCTGTGTCCCCTTGTTGCTGTGTCCCCTTGTTGTTGTGTCCTCTTGTTGCTGTGTCCCCTTGTTGCTGTGTTCCCTTGTTGCTGTGTCCCCTTGTTGCTGTGTCTCCTTGTTGCTGTGTCCCCTTGTTTGCTGTGTCTCCTTGTTGCTGTGTCCCCTTGTTGCTGAGTCCCCTTGTTGCTGTGTCCCCTTGTTGCTGTGTCCCCTTGTTGCTGTGTCCCCTTGTTGCTGTGTCCCTTTGTTATTGTGCCCCCTTGTTGCTGTGCCCCCTTGTTGCTGTGCCCCCTTTGGTTGCGTTTTCCCCTTTGTTGCTGTGTCCCCTTTTTTTGGGCTGTGTCCCTTTGGGTTTGCTGGGTCCCCTTTTTTGCTGTGCCCCCTTTTTTGGCTGTGCCCCCCTTTTTTTTTATGTCTCCTTGTTGCTGTGTCCCCTTTTGCGGTGCCCCCGGGTTGCGTGCCCCCTTGTTGCTGTGCCCCCTTGTTGCTGTGTCCCTTTGTTGCTGTGTCCATTGTTGCTGTGCCCCCCTTTTTGGGCTGTGCCCCCTTTGGTTGCTTTTTCCCCCCTTGTTTTTTGTTTTCCCCCTTGTTGCGTGTCCCCTTGTTGCTTTTTCCCCCTTTTGTTTTTGTGCTCCTTGTTGTGTGCCTCCTTGTAGCTGTGTCAAAATCTCTGGAACCCCTGTCTCTGTCCACATTGTCAAATTCCTCTCAGTATTTTATATTTTCTTTAATCATGCCCCCCCTATCTCTCCTGTCCTGCAGGGGTCGTCAGGTTTTTTTCCCTCTCCTCTTTGGAAAATTACCTCTCACCTGGGACTAGTCTTGTTGCAAAACTCTGCATTTTTTTCTATTTCCCCTTACGTGTTTGGGGTAGGTGTTTTTTTCCCAAACGGGGCTGCTTTACCCCATTTTGGTCGTGTGTGTTTTTGGTGTGTTATGTGGTGTGTGTGTGTGTGTGTGTGTGTGTTTTGGGGTGTTTTGGGTGTGTGTGGTGTAAACACTGTTTTAAAAACCACAGCACACAAAAAATTTTTGCGCTAAACCCCAAAAATCACGGGGCCTGATTTTAACGGGGTGAATTGCACCCTTGACGCCCCTTTCCCTACACGCAGGCCTGCCCAAATTTAATCCCCCTTTGGTGGGCCAAATTGGCTTATACGCAAAAATTTGAGGGAGGGTCGTTAAGGGGGGACGTCCATCAGGGGGTCAAAACACCCCAAAAATTTATACTTAAAGTGGGCCCCGTGCTAATTAAAATTACACGGAAATGTTTTTTTAAACCGGGAAACCTTTTTTAATTTAACCATAGTGTAAAAAGGGTTGTTTTGGGAACATTTATAATGTTGCCCCTTCAACCACGTCACCCGTGGGCAAAATAATCGGGAAAATTTAACGCCCTCTCCGTTAGACCAACTTTTTGTTTCCTCTTTCTTTTCCCTTCTTTTTCCCTTTTAAAAAATGTCGTGGGCCTGGTGCGGGGTAAAACCCCCGGAAATTTTCAGGGGGTTCAGTTTTGGGAATTTTTGTTTTTTTTTATTGTGTGGTTTAAACCGGGGTTTTTGTGAATAGAAATGAAGTTGTGTTACAGGTTTTTTGGGGGAGAATTTGTTGTTGGTACTGGGGGAAAAGGGTTTTTAAACCAGTTGACCCCCTGGCTGTCTTCAAGCCCCCGGGCTTTTTTTTCCAAGACCCCTGGTGTCTTCAAGACCCCGGGCGGGTTTTAAAGCCCCCTGGCAGCCTTCGGGAAATCCGGGTTTGTCTTCAAGCCCCCTGGCTGCCCTTCCCCCAAAGCCCCCCCTGGCTGCCTTCAGGGACTCCTGGTTGCCCTTCAAGACCCCTGGCTGTCTTAAAACCCCCGGGTTGTTTTTAAAGCCCCCGGTGTCTTAAAGACCCCTGGTTTTTCTTCAAGACCCCTGGCTGTTTTCCCAAGACCCTGGCTGTCTTCAAGACCCCTGGCTGCCCTTGGGAAACTCCGGGTTGTCTTCAAGCCCCCTGGCTGTCTTCAAGACCCCGGGCTGCCCTTAAAGACCCCTGGCTGTCTTCAAGCCCCCGGGGCTGTCTTAAAGCCCCCCTGGCTCCCTTTCGGGGATTTCCTGGTTGTCTTAAGACCCCTGGCTGTCTTCGGGACCCCTGCTGCCTTGGGGACTCCGGGTTTGGGCCTTCAAGCCCCCCTGGCGTCTTAAAAGCCCCCTGGCGGTCTTCAAGACCCCGGCTGTTTTAAAGCCCCCTTTGGCTGTTTTCAAGCCCCCTGGCTGTCTTCAAGACCCCCTGGTCCCTTTAAAGGACCCCTGGTTGTCTTCAAGCCCCCTGGCTGTTTTTCAAGACCCCTGGCGTCTTCAAAAACCCCGGGTGTCTTCAAGACCCTGGCGTCTTAAAGACCCCGGGCCTCCCTTTCCCAGGACCCCCGGGTTTTGTTTTCCCAAGCCCCCTGGCGTCTTCAAGCCCCCGGGCTGCCTTAGGATCCTGGTTGTTTCAAGCCCCCGGGGCGTCTTCAAGACCCCGGCTCCCTTTCAGGACTCCTGGTTGTTTTCAAGACCCCTGGCTGTTTAAAGCCCCCTGGCTGTTTTCAAGACCCCGGGCGGTCTTCAAGCCCCCTGGCTTTTAAAGGGACCCCTGGCTCCCTTCGGGACTCCTGGTTTTTTCTTAAAGCCCCCGGGCTGTCTTCAAGCCCCCTGGCTGTCTTCAAGACCCTGGCTGTCTTAAAGGGCCCCCTGGCTGTCTTAAAGACCCCGGGCTTTTTTAAAAACCCCCCTGGCTGTCTTCAAGACCCCGGGTGTCTTCAAGCCCCCTGGCTGTTTTCAAAAACCCCCTGGGTTTTTCAAGCCCCCTTGGCTTCTTCAAGCCCCCTGGCGGGTTTTCAAGCCCCCTGGGCTGTCTTAAAGCCCCGGGCTGTTTTAAAAGCCCCCCTGGCTGTCTTCAAGACCCTGGCTGCCCTTAAAGCCCCCTGGCTGTCTTAAAAACCCCCCTGGTGCCTTCACGACCCCCGGGTTTGTTTTTAAGGGCCCCCGGCTCCCTTAAAGGGATTTTTCCGGGTTTTGTCTTCAAAAAACCCCCTGGCTGTTTTCAAGACCCCTGGCTGTCTTCAAGACCCCTGGCTGTTTTAAAGACCCCGGGCTGTCTTCAAGACCCGGGCTGTCTTCAAACCCCCCGGGCTGCCTTCGGGACTCCTGGTTTTCTTCAAGCCCCTGGTGTTTTCCAAGCCCCCTTGGCGGGTCTTCAAGACCCCTGGCTGTTTCAAGCCCCCTGGCTGTTTCCCAAGCCCCCGGGCGCCTTCAGGACCCCTGGTTTTTTTAAAAGACCCCTGGTGTCTTCAACCCCGGCTTTTTTTTCCCAAGACCCCTGGCTTTTTTTCAAGACCCCTGGCTGTTTTTAAAAACCCCTGGCGTTTTAAAGGGACCCCGGCTGTCTTCAAAAACCCCCTTGGCGGTCTTCAAGCCCCGGGCTGCCCTTCAAGACCCCTGGCGGGTTTTTCCAAGACCCCGGGCTGTTTCAAGCCCCCCTGGCTGTTTTAAAAACCCCCCTGGGCTGTCTTCAAGCCCCTGGCTGTTTTTCAACCCCCCTGGCTGTTTTCAAGACCCCTGGCTGTCTTCAAGCCCCCTGGCTGTCTTCAAGTCCCCTGGCTTCTTCAAGCCCCCTGGCTGCTTCAAAAACCCCGGGCTGTCTTCAAGCCCCCTGGCTGTCTTCAAGACCCCGGGCTGTTTTTTAAAAACCCCCTGGCTGCCTTCACGACTCCGGGGTTGCCTTAAAGACCCCTGGCTGCCTTCACGACCCCTGGTTGTCTTCAAGCCCCCTTTGGCTGTTTTCCCAAGACCCCTGGTGTCTTCAAGACCCCGGGCTGTCTTCAAGCCCCCGGGGCTGCTTAAAAAACCCCTGGCTCCCTTTTAAACAAATCCTGGTTTTTTTCAAGACCCCTGGCGGTCTTAAAACCCCCTTTGGTTTGCCTTCACGCCCCCCCTGGTTGTTAAAACCCCCGGGCTGTCTTCAAGCCCCCCTGGCTGTCTTAAAGACCCCGGGCGTTTAAAGCCCCCCTGGCTGTTTAAAAAACCCCGGCTGCCTTCACAAATCCGGGTTTTGTTTCCCAACCCCCTGGCTGTCTTTCAAGACCCCGGGCCCTCCCTTTTCCCACGACCCCGGGTTGCCCTTCAAGACCCCTGGCGGGTTTAAAAGACCCCCGGGCTGCCCCTTCAAGCCCCCCTGGCTGCTTCAAGCCCCTGGTTTGGCTTAAAAACCCCCTGGCTCCCTTTCACACTCCTGGTTTCCCCCGACCCCCGGGGTGCCCTTCAAGACCCCGGGGCTGCCTTTCACGACCCCCGGTTGTCTTCAAAAACCCCTGGCTGTCTTCAAGACCCTGGCGGGTTTTAAAGCCCCGGGCTGTTTTAAGCCCCTGGCTGTCTTAAAAACCCCGGCTCCTTCACGACCCCGGGGTTGTTTTTCCGACCCCTGGCTGTCTTCAAGCCCCCCTGGCCCCCTTAAACAACCCCCGGTTGTTTTTAAAGTCCTGGCTGTTTTCAAAAACCCCTGGCGGTCTTCAAGCCCCCCTGGTTTGTCTTAAGGGGACCCCCTGGCTGCCCTTAAAAACCCCCTGGCTGCCTTCACGACTCCTGGTTGTCTTCAAGCCCCCGGCTGTTTTTCAAGACCCCTGGCTCCCCTTCACGACTCCGGGGTTGTCTTCAAGACCCCTGGCGCCCTTCAAGCCCCCTTTGGTCCCTTTCCAACGCTCCTGGTTGTCTTCAAGCCCCTGGCGTCTTCACGACCCCTGGTTGTCCTTCAAGCCCCTTTTGGCGTCTTTCAAGCCCTCGGGGGCTGCCCTTCAAGATCCCTGGCTGTCTTCAAGACCCCTGGTTGTTTTCAAGATCCGGGCTGTCTTCAAGACCCCGGGCTTTTTCTTCAAGCCCCCTCGCTGTCTTCAAAAACCCCGGGTTTTCCCTTTTCACGACCCGGGTTTGTTTTCCAAGCCCCCGGGTTTGCCCTTCAAGACCCCGGGCGGTTTCCCAAGCCCCCAGGCTGTCTTAAAAGACCCCGGCTGTCTTAAAAACCCCTGGCCCCCTTCACGACTCGGGTTTTTGTCTTAAAAAACCCCCTTTGGGCTGCCCTTTCAAACCCCTGGCGGGGCCTTCACGACTCCGGGTTGTCTTCAAGCCCCTGGCTGTTTTCCCAAGCCCCCTTGGTTTGCCTTAAGGGAACTCCGGGTTTGGGTTTTAAAGCCCCTGGCGGGTCTTCACGACCCCTGGTTGTCTTCAAGGGACCCCGGGCTGTCTTCAAAGCCTCTGGCTGTCTTCAAGATCCCGGGCCCGCTTAAAGACCCCCTTTGTTTTTCCCAAGATCCCTGGCTGTTTTCAAGACCCCGGTTTTGTCTTAAAGCCCCCTCGCTGTTTTCCCAAGCCCCCCTCGCGGTTTTAAAGCCCCCCCGGGGCTGTCTTCAAAATCCCGGGCCCTGTCTTAAAGCCCCCCTGGCTGTCTTAAAGGACCCCGGGCTTCTTCAAACCCCCTGGCTCCCTTCAACAAACTCCGGGTTTGGTTTTTCAAGCCCCCGGGGCGTCTTCAGGGCTCCGGGTTGTTTCCCAAGCCCCCTGGCGTTTTTAAAGGACCCTGGCTGTCTTAAAGATCCCTGGCTGTTTTCAAGGCCCCCTGGTTGTTTTCCCAAGCCCCCGGGCTGTCTTAAAACCCCCAGGCTGTTTCAAGACCCCCCGCTTTTTTCAAGACCCTCGCGTCTTAAAGGGCCCCCCGGGTTGCCCTTCAAGATCCCGGGTTTGGGCTTCAAGATCCCTGGCTGTCTTCAAAAACCCAGGCTGTCTTCTGCCCCCCTCGCTGTCTTCAAGCCCCCTCCCCTGCCCTTAAAGACCCTGGCTGTCTTCACGACTCCGGTTGTTTCAAGACCTCTGGTGTCTTAAAACCCCCTGGCTGTCTTCAAAAACCCCCGGGCTGTTTTAAAGCCCCCTGGCGTTTTTCAGACCCTGGCTGTTTTTTTACGACTCCTGGTTGTCTTCAAGACCCCTGGCGGGTCTTAAACGACTCCTGGTTGTCTTCAAAAACCCCCGGGCTGTCTTCCCAAGCCCCCGATTGTCTTCAAGCCCCCTTGGCTTCTTACGACTCCGGGTTGGGTTCTTCAAGACCCATGGCTGTCTTTCAAGACCCCAGATTGTCTTAAAGCCCCCGGCGGTCTTTAAAGACCCGGGCTGTTTCAAGCCCCCGGTTTTGTCTTCAAGCCCCCTGGTTGTTTTTCAAAAACCCCTTGCTGTCTTAAAGATCCGGGGTTAAATTTAAAGGGCCCCGTGGCGTCTTCAAGACCCTGTTGTTTTCAAGCCCCTGGTTGTTTTAAAAACCCCCTGACTGTCTTCAAGACCCCTGTTTGTCTTCAAGACCCCTGGTTGTTTTTCAAGGGACCCCCGGGGCCTGTCCTAAAAGCCCCCCTATTTTGGTCTTAAAGGACCCCTGGCTGTTTTCCCACGACTCCTGTGTCCAAAGGGACTCCTAGGGGTCTTAAAGCCCCCGGGTTTGTCTTCACCCCCGGCTGTCCTGAAACTCTTGGCTGTCTTCAAAAAACCCGGGTTTGCCTTAAAACCCCGGGCTGTTTTCAGACCCCCGGGGTTGTTTTTAAAGGGCCCCTTGGTTGTCTTAAAGGGCCCCCGGGGTTTGTCTTAAAAACCCCCGGGTTGTCTTCAAGACCCCTTTTGTCTTCAAGACCCTGGCTTCTTAAAAAACCCCTGGCTTTCTTAAAGGGCCCCGGGCTGCCCTTGAAGCCCCTGGCTTCTTAAAAACCCTTTGGGTTGGGTCTTAAAAGACCCCTGGCTTTTTCTTAAAGACCCCTGGGGGTCCCTTCAAGTTTTTCCCGGGGAACCCGGGTTTTTCCAAGCCCCCGGGTTGTCTTCAAAAACCCCTGGTTTTTTGCCCTACCCAAGCCCCCTTGGTTGTCTTAAAAGACCCCCCCTTTGGGGGGTTTTTTCTTTTCAAAAAGGGGAAATCCCGGGGGGGACGGGGGGGCTTTTCCAAGGGGGGGAACCCTTGGGGGGGGTTGTCCTTTCAAAAACCCCTGGGGGGGGGGGTCTTCGGGGGAACACCGGGGGGGGGGGGCCGGGGGGGGTCGGGGGGGGCCCTGGGGGGGGGGGGTCCAAAAAAATCAATTTTTCGGGGGGGTTGGGGGGGGTAAAAAATTTTCTGGAGGGAAAAAAAAAAAGGGGGGGGGGGGGGGGGGGCCAAAAAAAAAAAAAGGGGGGGGGGGGGGGGGGGCCTGGGGGGGGGCCTTTCCGGGGGGGTCAAAAACGGAGAGAGGGGGGGAGAGAAAAGAGAAGAGGGGAGGGGGGAGAGAGGGGGGGAGAGAGAGAGAGAAGGGGGAGAGGGGAAGGAAGGGGAGAGAGAAGGGGGGAGGGGGAGAGAAGAAAGAGAAAAGAGGGAAAAAAGGGGGGGGTAATTTTGAAAAAATGAAAAAAAATCCCCTCTCTCCCCTTTAAACCCAGAGTTTGGTATGGAAGGGAAATTTTTCAGGGTTTGTAAAGGTTGTTACGAGAACACGCATGCCCACATATTTTTTTTCCCTCTCTCTCTCTTTCTTTGGGCCTCACTCTCTCACCCTCACTCTAATACTCTCACGAGGCTGTTTTTGGCGGGGAAATTGGATTATACATTCATTGTGGGATGAAAATGTATAGAGGCCTTGGTGTTCCCTCCCGGGGGAAAAGGTTTTGTTTGGTACGGTACAGTACGGTCCCCTCCCTACCAACCATCTCCAGCCTCCCCAGCCCTCCCAAAGCTCCTCAGCCCCACAGCACCCCTTCAGCTTTCCTTTTAAGCACCCCCTCAGCCTCCCATACATCCCCCCCACCCTTTAGCACCCCTCACCCCCCCCCCAAAGCATCCCCCATTTCCCTTTAGCATCCCCTACCTCCCCCAAAAGCATCCCTCACCTCCCTTTGCACCCCCTCCCCTCCCATACATCCCTCAGCCCCCATAGCATCCCTCAGCCTCCCATAGCATCCTCAGCCTCCCATAGCATCCTCAGCCTCCCATAGCATCCCTCAGTCTCCCATAGCATCCCTCAGCCTCCCATAGCATCCCTCAGCCTCCCATAGCATCCCTCAGCCTCCCATAGCATGACTCAGCCTCCCATAGCATCCCTCAGCCTGCCATAGCATCCCTCAGCCTCCCATAGCATCCCTCAGCCTCCCATAGCGTCCTCAGCCTTCCATAGCATCCCTCAGCCTCCCATAGCATCCCTCAGCCTCCCATAGCATCCCTTAGCATCCCATAGCATCCTCAGCCTCCCATAGCATCCCTCAGCCTCCATAGCATCCTCAGCCTCCCATAGCATCCCTCAGCCTGCCATAGCATCCCTCAGCCTGCCATAGCATCCCTCAGCCTCCCTTAGCATCCCTCAGCCTCCCATAGCATCCCTCAGCCTTCCTAGCATCCCTCAGCCTCCCACAGCATCCCTCAGCCTCCCATAGCATCCCTCAGCCTCCCATAGCATCCCTTAGCCTCCCATAGCATCCCTCAGCCTCCCATAGCATCCCTTAGTATCCCATAGCATCCCTCAGCCTCGCATAACATCCCTCAGCCTCCCATGGCATCCCTCAGCCTCCCATAGCATCCCTCAGCCTCCCATAGCATCCCTCAGCCTCCCATAGCATCCCTCAGCCTCCCATAGCATCCCTTAGCCTCCCATAGTATCCCTCACCCTTCCACAGCATACCTCAGCCTCCATAGCATCCCTTAGCCTCCCATAGCATCCCTCAGCCTTCCATAGCATCCTCAGCCTCCCTTAGCATCCCTCAGCCTCCCATAGCATCCCTCAGCCTTCCATAGCATCCCTCAGCCTCCCACAGCATCCCTTAGCCTCCCATAGCATCCCTCAGCCTCCATAGCATCCTCAGCCTCCCATAGCATCCCTCAGCCTCCCATAGCATCCCTCAGCCTTCCATAGCATCCCTCAGCCTCCCATAGCATCCCTCAGCCTCCCATAGCATCCCTCAGCCTCCCATAGCATCCCTCAGCCTCCCATAGCATCCCTCAGCCTCCCATAGCATCCCTCAGCGTCCTATAGCTCCCTCAGCCTCCCATAGCATTCCCTCAGCCTCCATAGCATGACTCAGCCTCCATAGCATCCCTCAGCCTCTAATAGCATCCCTCAGCCTCCCATAGCATCCCTCAGCCTCCCATAGCATCCCTCAGCCTGCCATAGCATCCCTCAGCCTCCCATAGCATCCTCAGCCTCCATAGCGTCCCTCAGCCTTCCATAGCATCCCTCAGCCTCCCATAGCATCCCTCAGCCTCCCATAGCATCCCTTAGCATCCCATAGCATCCCTCAGCCTCCCAATAGCATCCTCAGCCTCCCATAGCATCCCTCATCCTCCCATAGCATCCCTCAGCCTCCCATAGCATCCCTCAGCCTGCCATAGCATCCCTCAGCCTCCTTAGCATCCCTCTGCCTCCCATAGCATCCCTCAGCCTCCATAGCATCCCTCAGCCTCCCACAGCATCCCTCAGCCTCCCATAGCATCCCTCAGCCCCCATAGCATCCCTCAGCCTCCCATAGCATCCTCAGCTCCCATAGCATCCCTCAGCCTCCATTGCATCCCTTAGCCTCCCATAGCATCCCTCAGCCTCCCATAGCATCCCTTAGTATCCCATAGCATCCCTCAGCCTCGCATAACATCCCTCAGCCTCCCATGGCATCCCTCTAGCCTCCCATAGCATCCCTCAGCCCCATAGCATCCCTCAGCCTCCCATAGCATCCCTCAGCCTCCATAGCATCCCTCAGCCTCCCATAGTATCCCTCACCCTTCCACAGCATACCTCAGCCTCCCATAGCATCCCTTAGCCTCCCATAGCATCCCTCAGCCTTCCATAGCATCCTCACCTCCTTAGCATCCCTCAGCCTCCCATAGCATCCCTCAGCCTTCCATAGCATCCCTCAGCCTCCCACAGCATCCTTAGCCTCCCATAGCATCCTCAGCCTCCCATAGCATCCCTCAGCCTCCATAGCATCCCTCAGCCTCCCATAGCATCCCTCAGCCTTCCATAGCATCCCTCAGCCTCCCCTAGCATCCCTCAGCCTCCCTAGCATCCCTCAGCCTCTCATAGCATCCTTAGTATCCCATAGCATCACTCAGCCTCTAATAGCATCCCTCAGCCTCCCATAGCATCCCTCAGCCTCAAATAGCATCCCTCAGCCTCCCATAGCATCCCTGAGTCTCCCATAGCATCCCTCAGCCTCCATAGCATCCCTCAGCCTCCCATAGCATCCCTCAGCCTCCCATAGCATCCTCAGCCTCCCATAGCATCTCTTAGTCTCCCATAGCATCCCTCAGCCTCCCATAGCATCCCTCAGCCTCCCATAGCATCCCTAGCCTCCCACAGCATCCCTCAGCCTTCCATAGCATCCCTCAGCCTCCAATAGCATCCCTCAGCCTCCCATAGCATCCCTTAGCCTCCCATAGCATCCCCAGCCTCCCATAGCATCCCTCAGCCTCCCATAGCATCCCTTAGCCTCCCATTAGCATCCCTCAGCCTCCCATAGCATCCCTCAGCCTCCCATAGCATCCCTCAGCCTCCCATAGCATCCCTCAGCTCCCATAGCATCCCTCAGCCTCCCATAGCATCCCTCAGCCTCCCATAGCATCCCTAGCCTCCCATAGCATCCCTCAGCCTCCCATAGCATCCCTCAGCCTCCCATAGCATCCCTCAGCCTCCAATAGCATCCCTCAGCCTCCCATAGCATCCCTTAGCCTCCCATAGCATCCCTCAGCCTCCCATAGCATCCCTCAGCCTCCCATAGCATCCTCAGCCTCCCATAGCATCCCTCAGCCTCCCATAGCATCCCTCAGCCTCCATAGCATCCCTCAGCCTCCCATAGCATCCCTCAGCCTCCCATAGCATCCCTCAGCCTCCCATAGCATCCTCAGCTCCCTCAGCCTTTCTCAGCCTCCCTAACCCCCCTCAGCCTTCCTCAGCCGGTGACTAACACCCAGGTACCTACTTACTGCTAGGTACCTGGGTGTACCTAGCAGTACACAGTGTCCTATCTAACATTGTCTAAGAAGTGACATGTGCTCGGTACTAACTCTCTAACAAACTAACTCTCTAACAAACTAACTCTCTAACAAACTAACTCTCTAACAAACTAACTCTCTAACAAACTAACAAACTAACTCTCTAACAAACTAACTCTCTAACAAACTAACTCTCTAACAAACTAACAAACTAACTCTCTAACAAACTAAACTCTCTAACAAACTAACTCTCTAACAAACTAACAAACTAACTCTCTAACAAACAAAACTCTCTAACAAACTAACTCTCTAACAAACTAACTCTCTAACAAACTAACTCTCTAACAAACTAACTCTCTAACAAACTAACAAACTAACTCTCTAACAAAACTAACTCTCTAACAAACTAACTCTCTAACAAACTAACAAACAACTCTCTAACAAACTAACTCTCTAACAAACTAACTCTCTAACAAACTAACTCTCTAACAAACTAACTCTCTAACAAACTAACTCTCTAACAAACTAACTCTCTAACAAACTAACAAACTAACTCTCTAACAAACTAACAAACTAACTCTCTAACAAACTAACTCTCTAACAAACTAACAACTAACTCTCTAACAAACTAACAACTAACTCTCTAACAAACTAACAAACCAACTCTCTAACAAACTAACTCTCTAACAAACTAACTCTCTAACAAACTAACTCTCTAACAAACTAACTCTCTAACAAACTAACTCTCTAACAAACTAACTCTCTAACAAACTAACTCTCTAACAAACTAACAAACTAACTCTCTAACAAACTAACAAACTAACTCTCTAACAAACTAACAAACTAAACTCTCTAACAAACTAACTCTGTAACAAACTAACTATCTAACAAAACTAACAAACTAACTCTCTAACAAACTAACAAACTAACTCTCTAACAAACTAACTCTCTAGCAAACTAACTCTCTAACAAACTAACTCTCTAGCAAACTAACAACATAACTCTCTAACAAACTAACAAACTAACTCTCTAACAAACTAACTCTCTAACAAACTAACTCTCTAACAAACTAACTCCCAACAAACTAACAAACTAACTCTCTAACAAACTAAACTCTCTAACTCTCTAACAAACTAACTCTCTAACAAACTAACTCTCTAACAAACTAACCTCTTAACTCTCTAACAAACTAAACTCTCTAACAAACTAACTCTCTAACAAACTAACAAACTAACTCTCTAACAAACTAACTCTCAAGCAAACTAACTAACATACTAACTCTCTAACAAACTAACTCTCTAACAAACTAACTCTCTAGCAAAAACGTTCTAAA
>NC_069489.1:22603941-22627427 GCF_026875155.1 Cherax quadricarinatus | reverse complement strand
TTATGTTGTAACACCTGGGTGTTTGATTGTATGTGTGTAACACCTAGGTGTCTTGATTGTATGTGTGTGACACCTAGGTGTCTTGATTATGTGTGTAAACCCTAGGTGTCTTGATTATGTGTGTAACACCTAGGTGTCTTGATTGTATGTGTGTAACACCTAGGTGTCTTGATTATGTGTGTAACACCTAGGTGTCTTGATTATGTGTGTAACACCTAGGTGTCTTGATTGTATGTGTGCAACACCTAGGTGTCTTGATTGAGACATGTAACAACTGGGTATCTGAGGGACACTTGGGTATCTGAGGGACACCTGGGTATCTGAGGGACACCTGGGTATCTGAGGGACACCTGGGTATCTGAGGGACACCTAGGTATGAGGGACACCTAGGTATGAGGGACACCTGGTATCCGATGGACACATGTATAACATATGGGTATCTGAGGGACACCTAGGTATGAGGGACACCTGGTATGTGATAGACACATGTATAACATATGGGTATCTGAGGGACACCTGGGTATCTGAGGGACACCTAGGTATGAGGGATACCTGGTATCTGATAGACACATGTATAATATCTGGGTATCTGAGGGACACCTGGGTATCTGAGGGACACCTAGGTATGAGGGACACCTGGTATCTGATAGACACATGTATAACACCTGGGTATCTGAGGGACACCTGGGTATCTGAAGGACACCTGGGTATCTGAGGGACACCTAGGTATGAGGGACACCTGGTATCTGATAGACACATGTATAACACCTGGGTATCTGAGGGACACCTGGGTATCTGAGGGACACCTGGGTATCTGAGGGACACCTGGGTATTTGAGGGACACCTAGGTATGAGGGACACATGGGTATCTGATAGACACATGTATAACACATGGGTATCTGATAGACACATGTATAACACCTGGGTATCTTAGGGACACCTGGGTATCTGAGGGACACCTAGGTATGAGGGACACATGGATATCTGATAGACACATGTATAACACATGGGTATCTGATAGACACATGTATAACTCCTGGGTATCTGAGGGACACCTGGGTATCTGAGGGACACCTGAGTATCTGAGGGACACCTAGGTATGAGGGACACCTGGGTATCTGAGGGACACCTGAGTATCTGAGGGACACCTAGGTATGAGGGACACCTGGTATCCGATAGACACATGTATAACATCTGGGTATCTGAGGGACACCTGGGTATCTGAGGGACACCTGGGTATCTGAGGGACACCTAGGTATGAGGGATACCTGGTATCTGAAAGACATATGTATAATATCTGGGTATCTGAGGGACACCTGGGTATCTGAGGGACACCTAGGTATGAGGGACACCTGGTATCTGATAGACACATGTATAACACCTGGGTATCTGAGGGACACCTGGGTATCTGAGGGACACCTGAGTATCTGAGGGACACCTGGGTATCTGAGGGACACCTGAGTATCTGAGGGAAAACCTAGGTATGAGGGAAACCTGGGTATCTGATAGACACATGTATAACACCTGGGTATCTGAGGGACACCTGAGTATCTGAGGGACACCTGGGTATCTGAGGGACACCTGGGTATCTGAGGGACACCTGAGTATCTGAGGGACACCTAGGTATGAGGGAAACCTGGGTATCTGATAGACACATGTATAACACCTGGGTATCTGAGGGACACCTGAGTATCTGAGGGACACCTGGGTATCTGAGGGACACCTGGGTATCTGAGGGACACCTGAGTATCTGAGGGACACCTAGGTATGAGGGAAACCTGGGTATCTGATAGACACATGTATAACACCTGGGTATCTGAGGGACACCTGAGTATCTGAGGGACACCTGAGTATCTGAGGGACACCTGGGTATCTGAGGGACACCTGAGTATCTGAGGGACACCTGAGTATCTGAGGGACACCTGAGTATCTGAGGGACACCTGGGTATCTGAAAGACACTCACTCATACACTCAACCTACCTATATTTAAAGGCAGTCAAGGCTTTCATCACAGTGACAGTCTCCTCAACTCATCCACAACTCGACTAACATTTCACTACTACACCTGCTGCCTCGTATTCAAGGACAACCAGGGGTCTTGAAGACAGCCAGGGGTCTTGAAGACAGCCAGGGGTCTTGAAGACAGCCAGGGGTCTTGAAGACAGCCAGGGGTCTTGAAGACAGCCAGGGGTCTTGAAGACAGCCAGGGGTCTTGAAGACAGCCAGGGGTCTTGAAGACAGCCAGGGGTCTTGAAGACAGCCAGGGGCCTATTGGTAATCCCCCCTTATGTATGCTGGGAGGCAGTTGAACAGCCTTGGGCTTCTGTTTTCCACTGTGGGTATTTTGGAACCCCTGCCAAGTCTTTGCTGTCGTTGAGAGTGATTTCCATGTGCAGATTAGGGACCAGTCCCTCTAGGATTTTCCAGGTGTATATTATGATGTATCTCTCTCGCCTGCACTCCAGTGAGTACAAGTCAAGTGTTTCCAAGCTTTCCCAGTAGTTAAGGTGTTTGATGGAACTTATACGTGCAGTAAAGGTTCTCTGTACATTCTCTAGATCTGCAAGTCCCACTTAGATCCAATTGGCGGCATTATTTAGCTTATATCTGAAGCTTCCCAAGCTTTTTAGCTTCATATAGTTGAGAAATCCGTTTATCAGACCCTGGAAGGTCACTCTCACGGGAGAAGTTCACTGGAATAATTAATAATGTCTGTCTGATAAATCAGTCCCTCAGTGTGGAGTTGATGTGTTCACTCCATCAGTCCTGATGGAGTGAACACATCTACGCCATTCTGAGGGACTGATTACCTCACACCTCTCATCTTCCGCCGTTTTTCTCTGTATTGGACTGAAGAAACCACTGGAATAGCGAAACGTTTCCTCAATAAACGTTCTCAAATGTTTCATTCCCCAAAACAATAATAATAATAATAATAATAATAATAATAATAATAATAATAATAATAATAATAATAATAATAACACCAGTCTGATAATAGTCTCTTGATATTTCGTTTACTTACAGACTACATCAGGCCAAACAAGACCTCGAGGAAGAGGTCTGCAGACCACAGTACACAGACTAAGAAGAGACCAGCCTCCAGCCTCACGGAACACCACCACCAGCCACAACACAAGAAGGTCTTGCTTCAAATCCGAGCCTGAGAGGTCGAGTCTCAGCTCCTGGGCCTTTCCAGTGTGTGTGTGTAGAATGCAAAGGGATCTTGAGTTCGGGGTTATGGGGATAACACCCCCTTTTCCTCGGATCAAACCTGATTGAAATTCCTGTTGTTTCCCTGGGACACTTGAAGTCTTGGGCCACTGTTACGGTCTTCTGGGACCACTGCTGTGGTCTCTTTGGATCACTTATGGTGGTCTGGGACCACTTCTCTGGTCCCAGACCACTATTATATTCTGTCTAGCATTATAATTGTTGTGGTCTTGGACCACACAGGACCTCACTCTAATTCCCAAAGACCTGTATATACATATATATATATATATATGTATATATAATATATATATATATTATATATATATATATATATATATATATATATATATATATATATATATATATATATATATATATATATGTCGTGCCGAATAGGCAGAACTTGCCATCTTGGCTTAAATAGCAACGTTCATCTTGCCATATAGGACAAGTGAAAATTTGTGTATGCAATAATTTCGCCAAAATCATTCTGAACCTAACGAAACAAATATATTTCACTGTGTTTGTTTAGTATTAAATTATTGTAAACAAATCTAAAATATTTTTAGTTGGGTTAGGCTAAAATAAATTGTTCTTGTTATAATAAGGTTAGGTAAGTTTTCTAAGATTCTTTTGGTGCAAAATTAAAAATTTTAGAAAGGACTTAATTTTAAATGAGTTCTTGCTAATTGACCAGTTTTACATATTCGGCACGATATATATATATATATATATATATATATATATATATATATATATATATATATATATATATATATATATATATATATATATATATATATATATATATATATATATATGATTCCTGTATAAAAAGTTAATAGTAATAACTAGGTAAAAATAATACCCTTCATTATGCTTTATTTATATGAATTTATATGAATTTATTAATAATAATATTTTATGACCTAGTCAGAGAGGTGTTAAAAATGTCGCAGCAGAAGCCTGGTGAAGGCTCGAGTATCTGTGTAACAGTAGATGTGTAGATATTAGATATAGTTTGTATGGTCGTTACGGTGTTTTCAGCGGTTCACCTTGTGTTTGTTCCGAGGAACTGGAGGCCTTTAGCTGAATGTGGTTGCCTGCTCTTAACCAGAGGATGAGTGACTCTTATAGGTTAAGCGCTTCCCCTCAATACAATAATAAAAAGCGTTATTTTACGTTACGTTGGGTTATATTACGTCAGTTCTCACTACCAAAAATTAGTTTCAGTATTAATTATTATAAATATTAGTGTCTTGACTTCAGAATTCACTTAATAATAAAGAATTTACATAAAGAAAATCGGTAGGATTCGACGCCATCTTGAGAGTAGGATTCGCCGCCATCTTGAGAGTAAATCTACTACTGTATTTATTGTTATTATTAATTATTATTATTATTATTGTTATTGGACACTAAGAGTGGTTATAATTATGCATAAGTATAATTTTTAAACTGGAGTGGTAAGCCAGTGGAAGGTCTCTGTCAGATGACCTAACGCTCCAGTTGTGGGGTTATTATCTAAGACCCGCGTCAGGAAACACTTGTCCTGTTTCCTGACTAACCTTACCTAACCTTACTTGACCTAACTTAACATAACCTAACCTAACTTAACATAACATAACCTAACCTAACCTAACCTAACTTAACATAGCCTAACATAACCTTACTTAACCCAACCTTACCTAACTTAGCCTAACCTTACCTAACTTAGCCTAACCTTACCTAACTTAGCCTAACCTTACCTAACTTAGCCTAACCTTACCTAACTTAGCCTAACCTTACCTAACTTAGCCTAACCTTACCTAACTTAGCCTAACCTTACCTAACTTAGCCTAACCTTACCTAACCTAACCTAACCTTACCTAACTTAGCCTAACCTTACCTAACTTAGCCTAACCTTACCTAACTTAGCCTAACCTTACCTAACTTAGCCTAACCTTACCTAACTAGCCTAACCTTACCTAACTTAGCCTAACCTTACCTAACTTAGCCTAACCTTACCTAACTTAGCCTAACCTTACCTAACTTAGCCTAACCTTATCTAACTTAGTCTAACCCTACCTAACTTAGCCTAACCTTATCTAACTTAGCCTAACCCTACCTAACTTAGCCTAACCTTATCTAACTTAGCCTAACCTTACCTAACTTAGCCTAGCCTTATCTAACTTAGCCTAACCCTACCTAACTTAACCTTACTTAACCTAACCTAACCTTACCTAACCTAACCTTACTTAACCTAACCTAACTTTACCTTACCTAACCTAACATTACTTAACCTAACCTAA
Source organism: Cherax quadricarinatus (assembly GCF_026875155.1). Taxonomy (NCBI): domain Eukaryota; kingdom Metazoa; phylum Arthropoda; class Malacostraca; order Decapoda; family Parastacidae; genus Cherax; species Cherax quadricarinatus. The sequence goes on along the minus strand of NC_069489.1, from coordinate 22,621,919 downwards.
CCCTACCTAACCTAACCTTACTTAACCTAACCTAACTTTACCTTACCTAGCCTAATCTTACCTAATCTTACCTTACCCTACCTAACCTAAGCTAATCTCACCTAACATGACCTAATCTGTTATACATTTTTTAATCTGAACTGTAATAAGTATTAAAGGCTTCAATCCTCTTCCTCAGATCAAACATGATCACCATTTCCCGTGGGCTGTTTGACTTACGGGTTTAGCGCTTCCCTCGTAGTAATAATAATAATCAGCTGATCTGTGTTTACATTATCTCGATTTCTGTTGCAATTTTCTTTTTTTTCGGGGGGGAAACTTAAGTATTTTTGTTAAATTTACGGAAACCCTGAAGGTACCTTGATACCGGTCAGAGGCTCTTGATCCAGGGAACTTAAGAGCTACTGTCCCCTTTCCTGGATTGAACCTCACGACCTCCCATCCCTCAAGCATGACCTCTTACGGTTTTACCGCTTCCCTCCCCCCTCCTTTAACATTAACAACCATAATTTATATCCTGGGTTAATAATCTAGTCTACAGTGTTATTTTCTGTTGTTAAATATAATGTTTCTATGTTAATGATAACATATGTCGCAGCGGGATAGCTTTAATTACCTTAATGATGTACAGGTTAATATTACCTTAATTATGTACAGGTTAATATTACCTTAATTATGTACAGGTTAATATTACCTTAATTATGTACAGGTTAATATTACCTTAATTATGTACAGTTAATATTACCTTAATTATGTACAGGTTAATATTACCTTAATTATGTACAGGTTAATATTACCTTAATGATGTACAGGTTAATATTACCTTAATATTACCTTAATGATGTACAGGTTAATATTACCTTAATTATGTACAGGTTAATATTACCTTAATTATGTACAGGTTAATATTACCTTAATGATGTACAGGTTAATATTACCTTAGTATTACCTGAAATATGTACAGGTTAATATTACCTTAATTATGTACAGGTTAATATTACCTTAATTATGTACAGGTTAATATTACCTTAATTATGTACAGGTTATTATTACCTTAGTATTACCTTAATGATGTACAGGTTAATATTACCTTAATGATGTACAGGTTAATATTACCTTAATTATGTACAGGTTAATATTACCTTAATTATGTACAGGTTAATATTACCTTAGTATTACCTTAATTATGTACAGGTTAATATTACCTTAATTATGTACAGGTTAATATTACCTTAATTATGTACAGGTTAATATTTAAGAATTATGCAGTTTATTCCGCATTTTATTTACCTTATCAAAGTTGTGTTGAGATATTTTGTAAGTTATGTTAATAATAATAATAATAATAATAATAATAATAATAATAATAATAATAATAATAATAATAATAATAATTATTATTATTATTTCTACCAGTAGATGGTACAACTTATACAGACCATAGCTCACAACAATGACCTACTATATAATAATAATAATAATAATAATAATAATAATAATAATAATAATAATAATAATAATAATAATAATTATTATTATTTCTACCAGTAGATGGTACAACTTATACAGACCATAGCTCACAACAATGACATACTATATAGAAAGTTCCAGGTTATGTAGAGCATTTCCCACAACTTAGGTTAATTTTGTCCCCCAGGATGCCACCCACACCAGTCCACTAACACCCAGGTACCTACTGACTGCTAGGTGAACACTGACAGCAGGTGTAACTAACACCCAGGTACCTACTTACTGCTAGGTGAACACTCACAGCAGGTGTAACTAACACCCAGGTACCTACTGACTGCTAGGTGAACACTGACAGCAGGTGTAACTAATACCCAGGTACCTACTTACTGCTAGGTGAACACTGACAGCAGGTGTAACTAACACCCAGGTACCTACTGACTGCTAGGTGAACACTGACAGCAGTGTAACTAACACCCAGGTACCTACTTACTGCTAGGTGAACACTGACAGCAGGTGTAACTAACACCCAGGTACCTACTTACTGCTAGGTGAACACTGACAGCAGGTGTAACTAACCCAGGTACCTACTTACTGCTAGGTGAACACTGACAGCAGGTGTAACTAACACCCAGGTACTTACTGACTGCTAGGTGAACACTGACAGCAGGTGTAACTAACACCCAGGTACCTACTTACTGCTAGGTGAACACTGACAGCAGGTGTAACTAACACCCAGGTACCTACTTACTGCTAGGTGAACACTGACAGCAGGTGTAACTAACACCCAGGTACCTACTGACTGCTAGGTGAACACTGACAGCAGGTGTAACTAACACCCAGGTACCTACTGACTGCTAGGTGAACACTGACAGCGTGTGTAACTAACACACAGGTACCTACTGACTGCTAGATGAACACTGACAGCAGGTGTAACTAACACCCAGGTACCTATTGACTGCTAGGTGAACACTGACAGCAGGTGTAACTAACACCCAGGTACCTACTTACTGCTAGATGAACACTGACAGCAGGTGTAACTAACACCCAGGTACCTACTTAATGCTAGGTGAACACTGACAGCAGGTGTAACTAACACCCAGGTACCTACTGACTCCTAGGTGAACACTGACAGCAGGTGTAACTAACACCCAGGTACCTACTTACTGCTAGGTGAACACTGACAGCAGGTGTAACTAACACCCAGGTACCTACTTACTGCTAGGTGAACACTGACAGCAGGTGTAACTAACACCCAGGTACCTACTTACTGCTAGGTGAACACTGACAGCAGGTGTAACTAACACCCAGGTACCTACTTACTGCTAGGTGAACACTGACAGCAGGTGTAACTAACACCCAGGTACCTACTTACTGCTAGGTGAACACTGACAGAAGGTGTAACTAACACCCAGGTACCTACTTACTGCTAGGTGAACACTGACAGCAGGTGTAAGGTGACTAACACCCAGGTACCTACTTACTGCTAGGTGAACACTGACAGCAGGCGTAAGGTAACTAACACATAGGTACCTACTTACTTCTAGGTGAACACTGACAGCAGGTGTAAGGTGACTAACACCCAGGTACCTACTTACTGCTAGGTGAACACTGACAGCAGGCGTAAGGTAACTAACACCCAGGTACCTACATACTGCTAGGTGAACACTGACAGCAGGTGTAAGGTAACTAACACCCAGGTACCTACTTACTGCTAGGTGAACACTGACAGCAGGTGTAACTAACACCCAGGTACCTACTTACTGCTAGGTGAACACTGACAGCAGGTGTAACTAACACCCAGGTACCTACTTACTGCTAGGTGAACACTGACAGCAGGTGTAACTAACACCCAGGTACCTACTTACTGCTAGGTGAACACTGACAGCAGGTGTAAGGTGACTAACACCCAGGTACCTACTTACTGCTAGGTGAACATTGACAGCAGGTGTAACTAACACCCAGGTACCTACTTACTGCTAGGTAACACTGACAGCAGGTGTAAGGTAACTAACACCCAGGTACCTACTTACTGCTAGGTGAACACTGACAGCAGGTGTAAGGTGACTAACACCCAGGTACCTACTTACTGCTAGGTGAACACTGACAGCAGGTGTAACTAACACCCAGGTACCTACTTACTGCTAGGTGAACACTGACAGCAGGTGTAACTAACACCCAGGTGCCTACTTACTGCTAGGTGAACACTGACAGCAGGTGTAACTAACACCCAGGTACCTACTTACTGCTAGGTGAACACTGACATCAAGTGTAACTAACACCCAGGTACCTACTTACTGCTAGGTGAACACTGACAGCAGGGGTAACTAACACCCAGGTACCTACTTACTGCTAGGTGAACACTGACAGCAGGTGTAACTAACACCCAGGTACCTACTTACTGCTAGGTGAACACTGACAGCAGGTGTAACTAACACCCAGGTACCTACTTACTGCTAGGTGAACACTGACAGCAGGTGTAAGGTGACTAACACCCAGGTACCTACTTACTGCTAGGTGAACACTGACAGCAGGTGTAACTAACACCCAGGTACCTACTTACTGCTAGGTGAACACTGACAGCAGGTGTAACTAACACCCAGGTGCCTACTTACTGCTAGGTGAACACTGACAGCAGGTGTAACTAACACCCAGGTGCCTACTTACTGCTAGGTGAACACTGACAGCAGGTGTAACTAACACCCAGGTGCCTACTTACTGCTAGGTGAACACTGACAGCAGGTGTAACTAACACCCAGGTACCTACTTACTGCTAGGTGAACACTGACATCAAGTGTAACTAACACCCAGGTACCTACTTACTGCTAGGTGAACACTGACAGCAGGGGTAACTAACACCCAGGTACCTACTTACTGCTAGGTGAACACTGACAGCAGGTGTAACTAACACCCAGGTACCTACTTACTGCTAGGTGAACACTGACAGCAGGTGTAACTAACACCCAGGTACCTACTTACTGCTAGGTGAACACTGACAGCAGGTGTAAGGTGACTAACACCCAGGTACCTACTTACTGCTAGGTGAACACTGACAGCAGGTGTAACTAACACCCAGGTACCTACTTACTGCTAGGTGAACACTGACAGCAGGTGTAACTAACACCCAGGTGCCTACTTACTGCTAGGTGAACACTGACAGCAGGTGTAACTAACACCCAGGTACCTACTTACTGCTAGGTGAACACTGACAGCAGGTGTAACTAACACCCAGGTACCTACTTACTGCTAGGTGAACACTGACCGCAGGGGTAACTAACACTCAGGTACCTACTTACTGCTAGGTGAACACTGACAGCAGGGGTAACTAACACTCAGGTACCTACTTACTGCTAGGTGAACACTGACAGCAGGTGTAAGGTGACTAACACTCAGGTACCTACTTACTGCTAGGTGAACACTGACAGCAGGTGTAAGGTGACTAACTACTGACGAGCGACCTTCACTCTGGCTCCGCTATATAGACATCTTTGCTCTGTGGCCTCATGACTCTAGTCTCTTCCAACCATTTCTTGAAGCCCTTTATAATCTTGACCCTTCCATTAAGTTTAAAGCTCAATGGGAATCTAATTCCTTGCTTCTTTTCCTTGATGGTCATGTCCACCGCTCAGATACAGGTTTTGGCTTTTCCGTTTACCACAAACCTATGCACAGTGGCATGTACATTCACTACTTTTCCTATCATGCTTCCCCTGTCAAGAAAAGTGTTCTTATCTTCCCCTTTCTCCGTGCCCTCCGCATCTGTGGTCCTCAGTTCTTTCAATCAGAAATTTCCACTTTTCATAATTCGTTCTCCCGTCTTGGCTACCCTTCCCATTTCATAGACTCTGCCTTCTCACCTGCTAAACGTAATGTCTTCTCTCCCAAACTCTCTACTCCAGGGAACTCTTCTGTCCTCTGCCTTCCCTACATTTCCGGTCTTTCTAATCTCAACAATTCTCTTCGTCCCTTAGACATCAAACTTACTTTCCCGCCAGACTAACATTCTTCGCACTAATCTCGTTCATACCTCTCCTCCCTCTACAGATGTTCCTGGTGTCTACTTTACTCCTTGTTCCTCCTGTTCTCTTCAATACTTTGGAGAAACTGGTCGATCTCTTTCTGACAGACTCAGGGAGCACAAAAATAGTATTAGGCTTGCCGACACTAACAATGCTCTTTTCTGTCACGTCACAGATCACAGCCATCCTATAGACTGGTCTTCTGCTAAAACTGTCTTCCCTACTTCCAACTCGAACAGTCGCCGTCTGGTTGAATCCTCTCTAATACACAACTTTCCTTGTATGAATCTTAGTCGTGGCTTCGTCTCTGTAGATGTCTTCCTCTCCCACTACATTGTAAAATGCTCCAAACTTCACAACACTTAAACTTAAACTGACTTAAACTGATTCCTAATTTTTTCTTCTTCTCCCTCTTCACCTTTCCTCTTTCCTTTTTCTCCTTTGGGTTGTCTTTCTTCTGCCTTGTGTAGTTCTTCCTTTATTATTCTTTTTCCCCCTCTGTGTTCTTGTTCTTACCCTCTGTGGGCACCTAGCTCCCTTGTGGGCACCTAGCTCCCTTGTGGGCACCTAGCTCCCTTGTGGGCACCTAGCTCCCTTGTGGGCACCTAGCTCCCTTGTGGGCACCTAGCTCCCTTGTGGGCACCTAGCTCCATTGCAGTGCTCTACTTTCTTATTATCCTCCTCCTACCACCTCCCCACTACTACCCTCTACCTCCATTACTACTACTACTACTACTACTACTACCACCACCTGCCTAAATATACTCCATCCTGCTTTCCTTAGTATAAACCTCACCTTCTACACTTCTCCTTCAAATACTGACACCCTGACCTGTACTAAAGTCTACGAAAGCCTCGGTGCTGGAACAGTCAAGTATGCCTGTGAATCACCGCTTCACTTCACACTTCACATCAAGCCTCTACGTTTAACCTTCAGTAACAAGGCTAAATTATACCACCTATCTAGGAGCAGCTTCAAAAAGTTGGAAAATGGCTCCATTGCTAACCTGCCTCCTCAGTTACACCTATAACTCCCATAGGTGTTCTACCCTCTGATGTGACCTAGCCTGCTGCCAGCTACTCGAGATACAAGACTTCAACTACCAGAAGCTCGATGCAACAGTCCCTGCTACTCCTGTCCCACGATCGCCTCAGCTGCTGGGTTAAGCTCTAGCTCTATTTCTCTGACTAAGAACCCTCCTCTCCAGCACTGTTCTTCGTCTGTCCCGTCTTCCCCGCTCATCCCATTGGCATCTTTCCCTTAGTGTGACTGTAAATGGTCCAAGCCGGACCGAAACGTCGTGGTAACCTCCTCTCTTTTTTTGTTATTTAGTGTAAGGTGACTAACACCCAGGTACCTACTTACTGCTAGGTGAACAGGAACAACAGGTGTCTTAAGGAAATACGGCCTGTTTTCACCCGTACCGGGGATCGAACCACGGACCTCAGTGAGTGAGGCGAGTGCGCTACCAATCGATTAAGAGACCTGATAGATTGTTTTTATATATGTGCGGGATTTTCATAAGATCATCTACATTTGGGGGCCCAGGGGTCGAGTCTCCTATACAACTAATGAAGGCTCCAGGGCCCCTAACCCCAGAGGGGACCAGGAAGTCACTATAGTCTCTACTTCAGGGTCCCCATAACAGTTCAAGCTTCAGGGTCCCATAACAGTTCAAGCTTCAGGGTCCCCATAACACTTCAAGCGTCAGGGTCCCCTATAACACTTCAAGCTTCAGGGTCCCCATAACAGTTCAAGCTTCAGGGCCCCATAGCTTCAGGGTCCCCATAACAGTTCAAGCTTCAAGGCCCCATAGCCTCAGGGTCCCCATAACACTTCAAGCTTCAGGGTCCCCATAACAGTTCAAGCTTCATGGTCCCCATAACAGTTCAAGCTTCAGGGTCCCCATAACAGTTCAAGCTTCAGGGTCCCCATAACAGTTCAAGCTTCAGGGTCCCCATAACAGTTCAAGCTTCAGGGTCCCCATAACAGTTCAAGCTTCGGGGTCCCCATAACAGTTCAAGCTTCAGGGACCCATAACAATTCAAGCTTCATGGTCCCCATAACAGTTCAAGCTTCAGGGACCCATAACAGTTCAAGCTTCAGGGCCCCATAACAGTTTAAGCTTCAGGGCCCCATAACAGTTCAAGCTTCAGGGTCCCCATAACAGTTCAAGCTTCAGGGTCCCCATAACAGTTCAAGCTTCAGGGTCCCATAACAGTTCAAGCTTCAGGGTCCCCATAACAGTTTAAGGTTCAGGGTCCCCATAACAGTTCAAGCTTCAGGGCCCCATAACAGTTTAAGCTTCAGGGCCCTATAACAGTTCAAGCTTCAGGGTCCCCATAACAGTTCAAGCTTCAGGGTCCCCATAACAGTTCAAGCTTCAGGGTCCCATAACAGTTCAAGCATCAGGGTCCCCATAACAGTTTAAGGTTCAGGGTCCCCATAACAGTTCAAGCTTCAGGGTCCCCATAACAGTTCAAGCTTCAGGGACCCATAACAATTCAAGCTTCAGGGCCCCATAACAGTTCAAGCTTCATGGTCCCCATAAGAGTTCAAGCTTCAGGGTCCCATAACAGTTCAAGGTTCAGGGTCCCCATAACAGTTGAAGGTTCAGGGTCCCCATAACAATTCAAGATTCAGGGTCTCCATAACAGTTCAAGCTTCAGGGTCCCCATAACAGTTCAAGCTTCAGGGTCCCCATAACAGTTCAAGCTTCAGGGTCCCCATAACAGTTCAAGCTTCGGGGTCCCCATAACAGTTCAAGCTTCAGGGACCCATAACAATTCAAGCTTCATGGTCCCCATAACAGTTCAAGCTTCAGGGTCCCCATAACAGTTCAAGCTTCAGGGACCCATAACAATTCAAGCTTCAGGGCCCCATAACAGTTCAAGCTTCATGGCCCCCATAACAGTTCAAGCTTCAGGGTCCCATAACAGTTCAAGCTTCAGGGTCCCCATAACAGTTTAAGGTTCAGGGTCCCCATAACAATTCAAGCTTCAGGGTCCCCATAACAGTTCAAGCTTCAGGGTCCCATAACAGTTCAAGCTTCAGGGTCCCCATAACAGTTCAAGCTACAGGGTCCAGATAACAGTTCAAGCTTCAGGGCAGGATCCTGGGCTACAGCACCTGGAGGCCTTTCTTGCTGGGGCAGGACCCTGGGCTACAGCACCTGGAGACCTTTCTTGCTGGGGCAGAACCCTGGGCTACAGCACCTGGAGACCTTTCTTGCTGGGGCAGGACCCTGGGTTACAGCACCTGGAGGCCATTCTTGCTGGTGCAGGACCCTGGGCTACAGCACCTGGAGGCCTTTCTTGCTGGTGCAGGACCCTGGGCTACAGCACCTGGAGGCCTTTCTTGCTGGGGCAGGACCCTGGGCTACAGCACCTGGAGGCCTTTCTTGCTGGGGCAGGACCCTGGGCTACAGCACCTGGAAGCCTTTCTTGCTGGGGCAGGACCCTGGGCTACAGCACCTGGAGGCCTTTCTTGCTGGGGCAGGACCCTGGGCTACAGCACCTGGAGGCCTTTCTTGCTGGTGCAGGACCCTAGGCTACAGCACTTGGAGGTCTTTCTTGCTGGGGCAGGATACTGGGCTACAGCACCTGGAGGCCTTTCTTGCTGGGGCAGGATACTGGGCTACAGCACCTGGAGGCCTTTCTTGCTGGGGCAGGACCATGGGCTACAGCACCTGGAGGCCTTTCTTGCTGGTGCAGGACCCTGGGCTACAGCACCTGGAGGCCTCTCTTGCTGGGGCAGAACCCTAGGCTACAGCACTTGGAGGTCTTTCTTGCTGGGGCAGGATACTGGGCTACAGCACCTGGAGGCCTTTCTTGCTGGGGCAGGATACTGGGCTACAGCACCTGGAGGCCTTTCTTGCTGGGGCAGGACCCTGGGCTACAGCACCTGGAGGCCTTTCTTGCTGGTGCAGGACCCTGGGCTACAGCACCTGGAGGCCTCTCTTGCTGGGGCAGAACCCTGGGCTACAGCACCTGGAGATCTTTCTTGCTGGGGCAGGACCCTGGGCTACAGCACCTGGAGGCCTTTCTTGCTGGTGCAGGACCCTGGGCTACAGCACCTGGAGGCCTCTATTGCTGGGGCAGAACCCTGGGCTACAGCACCTGGAGGCCTTTCTTGCTGGGGCAGAACCCTGGGCTACAGCACCTGGAGGCCTTTCTTGCTGGTGCAGGACCCGGGGCTACAGCACCTGGAGGCCTTTCTTGCTGGTGCAGGACCCTGGGCTACAGCACCTGGAGGCCTTTCTTGCTGGGGCAGGACCCTGGGCTACAGCACCTGGAGGCCTTTCTTGCTGGGGCAGGACCCTGGGCTACAGCACCTGGAGGCCTTTCTTGCTGGGGCAGGACCCTGGGCTACAGCACCTGGAGGCCTTTCTTGGCTGGTGCAGGACCCTGGGCTACAGCACCTGGAGGCCTTTCTTGCTGGGGCAGAACCCTGGGCTACAGCACCTGGAGGCCTCTCTTGCTGGTGCAGGACCCTGGGCTACAAGCACCTGGAAGGCCTCTCTTGCTGGGGCAGAACCCTGGGCTACAGCACCTGGAGACCTTTCTTGCTGGGGCAGGACCCTGGGCTACGCACCTGGAGGCCTTTCTTGCTGGGGCAGGACCCTGGGCTACAGCACCTGGAGGCCTTTCTTGCTGGTGCAGGACCTGGGCTACAGCACCTGGAGGCTCTCTTGCTGGGGCAGAACCCTGGGCTACAGCACCTGGAGGCCTTTCTTGCTGGGGCAGAACCCTGGGCTACAGCACCTGGAGGCCTTTCTTGCTGGTGCAGGACCCAGGGCTACAGCACCTGGAGGCCTTTCTTGCTGGTGCAGGACCCTGGGCTACAGCACCTGGAGGCCTTTCTTGCTGGTGCAGGACCCTGGGCTACAGCACCTGGAGGCCTTTCTTGCTGGGGCAGGACCCTGGGCTACAGCACCTGGAGGCCTTTCTTGCTGGTGCAGGACCCGGGGCTACAGCACCTGGAGGCCTTTCTTGCTGTGCAAGACGCTGGGCTACAGCACCTGGAGGCTTTCTTGCTGGGGCAGGACCCTGGGCTACAGCACCTGGAGGCCTTTCTTGCTGGGGCAGGACCCTGGGCTACAGCACCTGGAGGCCTTTCTTGCTGGGGCAGGACCCTGGGCTACAGCACCTGGAGGCCTTTCTTGCTGGTGCAGGACCCTGGGCTACAGCACCTGGAGGCCTTTCTTGCTGGGGCAGAACCCTGGGCTACAGCACCTGGAGGCCTCTCTTGCTGGTGCAGGACCCTGGGCTACAGCACCTGGAGGCCTCTCTTGCTGGGGCAGAACCCTGGGCTACAGCACCTGGAGACCTTTCTTGCTGGGGCAGGACCCTGGGCTACAGCACCTGGAGGCCTTTTTTTTGCTGGGGCGGACCCTGGGCTTACAGCACCTGGAGGCCTTTCTTGCTGGTGCAGGACCCTGGGCTACAGCACCTGGAGGCCTCTCTTGCTGGGGCAGAACCCTGGGCTACAGCACCTGGAGGCCTTTCTTGCTGGGGCAGAACCCTGGGCTACAGCACCTGGAGGCCTTTCTTGCTGGTGCAGGACCCAGGGCTACAGCACCTGGAGGCCTTTCTTGCTGGTGCAGGACCCTGGGCTACAGCACTAGGAGGCCTTTCTTGCTGGTGCAGGACCCTGGGCTACAGCACCTGGGGCCTTTCTTGCTGGGGCAGGACCCCTGGGCTACAGCACCTGGAGGCCTTTCTTGCTGGGGCAGGACCCTGGGCTACAGCACCTGGAGGCCTTTCTTGCTGGTGCAGGACCCGGGGCTACAGCACCTGGAGGCCTTTCTTGCTGGTGCAAGACGCTGGGCTACAGCACCTGGAGGCCTTTCTTGCTGGGGCAGGACCCTGGGCTACAGCACCTGGAGGCCTTTCTTGCTGGTGCAGGACCCAGGGCTACAGCACCTGGAGGCCTTTCTTGCTGGTGCAGGACCCTGGGCTACAGCACCTGGAGGCCTTTCTTGCTGGTGCAGGACCCTGGGCTACAGCACCTGGAGGCCTTTCTTGCTGGGCAGGACCCTGGGCTACAGCACCTGGAGGCCTTTCTTGCTGGTGCAGGACCCGGGGCTACAGCACCTGGAGGCCTTTCTTGCTGGTGCAAGACGCTGGGCTACAGCACCTGGAGGCCTTTCTTTGCTGGGGCGGACCCTGGGCTACAGCACCTGGAGGCCTTTCTTGCTGGGGCAGGACCCTGGGCTACAGCACCTGGAGGCCTTTTTGCTGGGGCAGGACCCTGGGCTACAGCACCTGGAGGCCTTTCTTGCTGGTGCAAGGACCCTGGGCTACAGCACCTGGAGGCCTTTCTTGCTGGGGCAGAACCCTGGGCTACAGCACCTGGAGGCCTTTCTTGCTGGGGCAGGACCCTGGGCTACAGCACCTGGAGGCCTTTCTTGCTGGGGCAGGACCCTGGGCTACAGCACCTGGAGGCCTTTCTTGCTGGGGCAGGACCCTGGGCTACAGCACCTGGAGGGCCTTTCTTGCTGGTGCAGGACCCTGGGCTACAGCACCTGGAGGCCTTTCTTGCTGGGGCAGAACCCTGGGCTACAGCACCTGGAGGCCTCTCTTGCTGGTGCAGGACCTGGGCTACAGCACCTGGAGGCCTCTCTTGCTGGGGCAGAACCCTGGGCTACAGCACCTGGAGACCTTTCTTGCTGGGGCAGGACCCTGGGCTACAGCACCTGGAGGCCTTTCTTGCTGGGGCAGACCCTGGGCTACAGCACCTGGAGGCCTTTCTTGCTGGTGCAGGACCCTGGGCTACAGCACCTGGAGGCCTCTCTTGCTGGGGCAGAACCCTGGGCTACAGCACCTGGAGGCCTTTCTTGCTGGGCAGAACCCTGGGCTACAGCACCTGGAGGCCTTTCTTGCTGGTGCAGGACCCAGGGCTACAGCACCTGGAGGCCTTTCTTGCTGGTGCAGGACCCTGGGCTACAGCACCTGGAGGCCTTTCTTGCTGGTGCAGGACCCTGGGCTACAGCACTGGAGGCCTTTCTTGCTGGGGCAGGACCCTGGGCTACAGCACCTGGAGGCCTTTCTTGCTGGTGCAGGACCCGGGGCTACAGCACCTGGAGGCCTTTCTTGCTGGTGCAAGACGCTGGGCTACAGCACCTGGAGGCCTTTCTTGCTGGGGCAGGACCCTGGGCTACAGCACCTGGAGGCCTTTCTTGCTGGGGCAGGACCCTGGGCTACAGCACCTGGAGGCCTTTCTTGCTGGGGCAGGACCTGGGCTACAGCACCTGGAGGCCTTTCTTGCTGGTGCAGGACCCTGGGCTACAGCACCTGGAGGCCTTTCTTGCTGGGGCAGAACCCTGGGCTACAGCACCTGGAGGCCTCTCTTGCTGGTGCAGGACCCTGGGCTACAGCACCTGGAGGCCTCTCTTGCTGGGGCAGAACCCTGGGCTACAGCACCTGGAGACCTTTCTTGCTGGGGCAGGACCCTGGGCTACAGCACCTGGAGGCCTTTCTTGCTGGGGCAGGACCCTGGGCTACAGCACCTGGAGGCCTTTCTTGCTGGAGCAGGACCCTGGGCTACAGCACCTGGAGGCCTCTCTTGCTGGGGCAGAACCCTGGGCTACAGCACCTGGAGGCCTTTCTTGCTGGGGCAGAACCCTGGGCTACAGCACCTGGAGGCCTTTCTTGCTGGTGCAGGACCCAGGGCTACAGCACCTGGAGGCCTTTCTTGCTGGTGCAGGACCCTGGGCTACAGCACTAGGAGGCCTTTCTTGCTGGTGCAGGACCCTGGGCTACAGCACCTGGAGGCCTTTCTTGCTGGGGCAGGACCCTGGGCTACAGCACCTGGAGGCCTTTCTTGCTGGGGCAGGACCCTGGGCTACAGCACCTGGAGGCCTTTCTTGCTGGTGCAGGACCCGGGGCTACAGCACCTGGAGGCCTTTCTTGCTGGTGCAAGACGCTGGGCTACAGCACCTGGAGGCCTTTCTTGCTGGGGCAGGACCCTGGGCCTACAGCACCTGGAGGCCTTTCTTGCTGGTGCAGGACCAGGGCTACAGCACCTGGAGGCCTTTCTTGCTGGTGCAGGACCCTGGGCTACAGCACTGGAGGCCTTTCTTGCTGGTGCAGGACCCTGGGCTACAGCACCTGGAGGCCTTTCTTGCTGGGGCAGGACCCTGGGCTACAGCACCTGGAGGCCTTTCTTTGCTGGTGCAGGACCCGGGGCTACAGCACCTGGAGGCCTTTCTTGCTGGTGCAAGACGCTGGGCTACAGCACTGGAGGCCTTTCTTGCTGGGCAGGACCCTGGGCTACAGCACCTGGAGGCCTTTCTTGCTGGGGCAGGACCCTGGGCTACAGCACCTGGAGGCCTTTCTTGCTGGGGCAGGACCCTGGGCTACAGCACCTGGAGGCCTTTCTTGCTGGTGCAGGACCCTGGGCTACAGCACCTGGAGGCCTTTCTTGCTGGGGCAGAACCTGGGCTACAGCACCTGGAGGCCTCTCTTGCTGGTGCAGGACCCTGGGCTACAGCACCTGGAGGCCTCTCTTGCTGGGGCAGAAACCCTGGGCTACAGCACCTGGAGACCTTTCTTGCTGGGGCAGGACCCTGGGCTACAGCACCTGGAGGCCTTTCTTGCTGGGGCAGGACCCTGGGCTACAGCACCTGGAGGCCTTTCTTGCTGGAGCAGGACCCTGGGCTACAGCACCTGGAGGCCTCTCTTGCTGGGGCAGAACCCTGGGCTACAGCACCTGGAGGCCTTTCTTGCTGGGGCAGAACCCTGGGCTACAGCACCTGGAGGCCTTTCTTGCTGGTGCAGGACCCAGGGCTACAGCACCTGGAGGCCTTTCTTGCTGGTGCAGGACCCTGGGCTACAGCACCTGGAGGCCTTTCTTGCTGGTGCAGGACCCTGGGCTACAGCACCTGGAGGCCTTTCTTGCTGGGGCAGGACCCTGGGCTACAGCACCTTGAGGCCTTTCTTGCTGGTGCAGGACCCGGGGCTACAGCACCTGGAGGCCTTTCTTGCTGGTGCAAGACCCTGGGCTACAGCACCTGGAGGCCTTTCTTGCTGGGCGGGACCCTGGGCTACAGCACCTGGAGGCCCCTATAGATAGGGAAGGACCCTGGGCTACAGCACCTTTAGGAATTCTAGCTGGGGCAGGACCCTGGGCTACAGCACCTGGAGGCCTTTCTTGCTGGAGCAGGACCCTGGGTTACAGCACCTTTAGGAATTCTAGCTGGGGCAGGACCCTGGGCTACAGCACCTGGAGGAATTCCTGCTGGGGTAGGACCCTGGGCTGCAGCACCTGGAGGCCCCTGTAACTGGGGCAGGATCCTGGGCTGCAGCACCTAGAGGCCCCTCTAGCTGGGGTAGGACCCTGGGCTGCAGCATCTGGAGGCCCCTGTAACTGGGGCAGGATCCTGGGCTGCAGCACCTAGAGGCCCCTCTAGCTGGGGTAGGACCCTGGGCTGCAGCACCTGGAGGCCCCTCTAACTGGGGTAGGATCCTGGGCTGCAGCATCTGGAGGCCCTCTAGCTGGGGTAGGACCCTGAGCTGCAGCACCTAGAAGCCCCTCTAACTGGGTCAGGGCCCCGGGTTATAGCACCTGAAGGTCCTTTATCTTGGACAAGACCCTGGGCTACTGCAGAAGGTGATATGCCGGAAATATTCTTAGGAGAGGGATCATGGACACAAGGGTCGTCCCACAGTTACTAAGAAAACATACATAGCCCCTGACTGTCTTGAAGACCCCTGGCTGTCTTCAAGACCCCTGGTTGTCTTCAAGACCCCTGGTTGTCTTCAAGACCCCTGGTTGTTTTCAAGACCCCTGGTTGTCTTCAAGACCCCTGGTTGTCTTCAAGACCCTTGGTTGTCTTCAAGACCCCTGGTTGTCTTCAAGACCCCTGACTGTCTTGAAGACCCCTGGCTGTCTTCAAGACCCCTGGTTGTCTTCAAGACCCCTGGTTGTCTTCAAGACCCTTGGTTGTCTTCAAGACCCCTGGTTGTCTTCAAGACCCATGGCTGTCTTCAAGACTCCTGGTTGTATTCAAGACCCCTGGTTGTCTTCAAGACCCTTGGTTGTCTTCAAGACCCCTGGTTGTCTTCAAGACCACTGGCTGTCTTCAAGACCCCTGGTTGTCTTCAAGACCCTTGGTTGTCTTCAAGACCCCTGGTTGTCTTCAAGACATCTGGCTGTCTTCAAGACCCCTGGTTGTCTTGAAGACCCTTGACTGTCTTCAAGACCCTTGACTGTCTTCAAGACTCCTGGTTGTCTTCAAGACCCCTGGTTGTCTTCAAGACCCTTGGCTGTCTTCAAGACTCCTGGTTGTCTTCAAGACCCTTGGCTGTCTTCAAGACTCCTGGTTGTCTTCAAGACCCCTGGTTGTCTTCAAGACCCCTGGCTGTCTTCAAGACCCCTGGTTGTCTTCAAGACCCCTGGTTGTCTTCAAGACCCTTGGCTGTCTTCAAGACCCCTGGTTGCCCTTCAAGCCCCCTGGCTGTCTTCAAGACCCCTGGTTGTCTTCAAGACCCCTGGCTGTCTTCAAGACCCCTGGCTGTCTTCAAGACCCCTGGTTGTCTTCAAGACCCCTGGTTGTCTTCAAGACCCCTGGTTGTCTTCAAGACCCCTGGTTGTCTTCAAGACCCCTGGCTGTCTTCAAGACCCCTGGTTGTCTTCAAGACCCCTGGTTGTCTTCAAGACCCCTGGCTGTCTTCAAGACCCCTGGTTGTCTTCAAGACCCCTGGTTGTCTTCAAGCCCCCCTGGCTGTCTTCAAGACCCCTGGTTGTCTTCAAGACCCTGGCTGTCTTCAAGACCCCTGGCTGTCTTCAAGACCCCTGGTTGTCTTCAAGACCCCTGGTTGTCTTCAAGACCCTTGGCTGTCTTCAAGACCCCTGGTTGTCTTCAAGACCCCTGGCTGTCTTCAAGACCCCTGGTTGTCTTCAAGACCCCTGGTTGTCTTCAAGACCCCTGGCTGTATTCAAGACCCCTGGCTGTATTCAAGACCCCTGGTTGTCTTCAAGACCCTTGACTGTCTTCAAGACCCTTGGCTGTCTTCAAGACTCCTGGTTGTCTTCAAGACTCCTGGTTGTCTTCAAGACCCCTGGCTGTCTCCAAGACCCCTGGCTGTCTTCAAGACCCCTGGTTGTCTTCAAGACCCCTGGTTGTCTTCAAGACCCCTGGCTGTCTTCAAGACCCCTGGTTGTCTTCAAGACCCCTGGTTGTCTTCAAGACCCTTGGCTGTCTTCAAGACCCCTGGTTGTCTTCAAGACCCCTGGTTGTCTTCAAGACCCCTGGTTATCTACAAGACCCCTGGTTGTCTTCAAGACCCCTGGTTGTCTTCAAGACCCCTGGTTGTCTTCAAGACCCCTGGTTGTCTTCAAGACCCCTGACTGTATTCAAGACCCCTGGCTGTATTCAAGACCCCTGGCTGTATTCAAGACCCCTGGTTGTCTTCAAGACCCCTGGTTGTCTTCAAGACCCCTGGCTGTATTCAAGACTCCTGGTTGTCTTCAAGACCCCTAGCTGTATTCAAGACCCCTGGTTGTCTTCAAGACCCCTGGCTGTATTCAAGACTCCTGGTTGTCTTCAAGACTCCTGGTTGTCTTCAAGACCCCTGACTGTATTCAAGACCCCTGGCTGTATTCAAGACCCCTGGCTGTATTCAAGACCCCTGGTTGTCTTCAAGACCCCTGGTTGTCTTCAAGACCCCTGGCTGTATTCAAGACTCCTGGTTGTCTTCAAGACCCCTGACTGTATTCAAGACCCCTGACTGTATTCAAGACCCCTGACTGTATTCAAGACCCCTGGCTGTATTCAAGACCCCTGGCTGTATTCAAGACTCCTGGTTGTCTTCAAGACCCCTGGTTGTCTTCAAGACCCCTGGTTGTCTTCAAGACCCCTGACTGTATTCAAGACCCCTGACTGTATTCAAGACCCCTGACTGTATTCAAGACCCCTGACTGTATTCAAGACCCCTGACTGTATTCAAGACCCCTGACTGTTTTCAAGACCCCTGACTGTATTCAAGACCCCTGGCTGTATTCAAGACCCCTGGCTGTATTCAAGACCCCTGGTTGTCTTCAAGACCCCTGGTTGTCTTCAAGACCCTTGGCTGTCTTCAAGACCCCTGGTTGTCTTCAAGACCCCTGGTTGTCTTCAAGACCCCTGGTTGTCTTCAAGACCCCTGGTTGTCTTCAAGACCCCTGGCTGTATTCAAGACCCTGCTGTATCAAGACCCCTGGTTGTCTTCAAGACCCCTGGTTGTCTTCAAGACCCTGGCTGTTTTCAAGACCCCTTGGCTGTATTAAAGCCCCCTGGTTGTCTTCAAGACCCCTGGTTGTCTTCAAGACCCCTGGTTGTCTTCAAGAGGGAGCTGGACAGACACAAAGTCAATACCTGACCAGCCAGGCTGTGGTTCCTACGTTGGTTTACGTGTGGCCAGCAGTAACAGCCTGGTTGATCATTCCCTGATCCACCAGGCCCTGGTCAGGACCGGGCCACGGGGGCGTTAAAAATTTGGACCCTGGAA
>NC_069489.1:22584957-22603441 GCF_026875155.1 Cherax quadricarinatus | reverse complement strand
TGACTTGTACTCTTGCAACGCAGGAGAGAGAGATATATCATAATCTACACTTGGAAAATCTTGGAAGGAATGGTCCCAAATCTGCACACAGAAATCACTCCCTACAAAAGTAAAAGACTGGGCAGGCGATGCAAAATACCCCCAATTAAAAGTAGGGGCGCCATTGGTACACTAAGAGAAAACACCATAAGTGTCCGGGGCCCAAAACTGTTCAACAGCCTCCCATCAAGCATTAGGGGAATTGCCAATAAACCCCTGGCTGCCTTCAAGACCCCTGGCTGCCTTCAAGACCCCTGGCTGCCTTCAAGACCCCTGGCTGCCTTCAAGACCCCTGGCTGCCTTCAAGACCCCTGGCTGCCTTCAAGAGAGAGCTGAACAGATACCTAAAGTCAGTGCCGGATCAGCCGGGCTGTGGCTCGTACGTTGGACTGCGTGCGGCCAGCAGTAACAGCCTGGTTGACCAGGACCTGATCCATCGGGGGGCCTGGTCATGGACCGGGCCGCGGGAGCGTTGATCCCAGGAATAACCTCCAGGCCCAGTGGCCTGGCAGGCAAAGCTCTCGCTTCACACGCTAAGAGTTCGGGTTCGATTCCTGGCAAGGGTGAAAACATTGAACGTGTTTCCTTACACCTGTTGTCCTGTTCATCTAGCAGCAAGTAGGTACCTGGGTGTTAGTGGACTGGTGTGGGTGGCATCCTGGGGGACAAGATTAAGGACCACAATGGAAATAAGACAGACGGTCCTCGATAACGCACTGACTTTCTTAGGTTATCCTGGGTGGCTAACCCTCCGAGGTTAAAAATCCCAACAAAAATCTTACCTTGTCCAAGCCAGAGCCAGGCGTGAGAACATTATCGCCCATCACTAAGACCAAGCCAGAGCCAAGAATGAGAACTGAGACAGCACAACATCTGGGGGCAGACATAAGGATCAATACGGCTCACATCATCACTGACCCTATAATACCACAACACTGACGCGAAACAAATTAATCCCAGCGGCTCCCGTACGGCACAAGCCGTCGTGGCCCTATAATACAAGGTGTTTCAAAATGATGAACCCTGTGTCAAAGTAATCTGCCTTGAAATTGGGTACATAAATTTGAAACACCCTGTACAACAACAACAATCCCCTGCCAAATACACTCAAAAAACTGAGAGGGGAAAAAGAGGCATCAAGCTCTCCCCCAAAAATTACCAAAATTACATTTCCCCCAAAAAACTGAGCAATTAGAAGCCGTTCCATGCCAATACATCTTCCCCCGGGACACTCAAAATTGGGTTATACCTGAAAAAACTAGCAACATCTGAGCCCGGCTATTGCAATTTAATAGCTGGGTAATTTATTGCAAGGCTGGACTGACTCCTTCACTCAGGTAATCTACCATAACTCAGTCAATGGCGGAACTTAGCCATGCATAAAAACAGGGGAACTTAACCACTGTACACAGACATAGCCCGAAAAAAAATTGGGGCGCAGCTGCGGGTAATTCTAGCGTGTGTGGCGGGGGGGGTGCGATAGTTAGTGGTACACTATTATTTCTGACGCTTCCAAATGACCAGTGCCCTCTTATTATGGTTCAATTTTGTTGAAATGTATTAATGTAGTTAATTATCCATCTGAGTGGAACTACGCACTACTACTACTAACTACTAAGTCCAGAACTACTACCCACATACTACTACTACTATGAGCCACCACTAGTACTACTACTCGACTACTATGACCAACCACCACTATCTACAAAAAACAACAACAAAAAAAAACACGAAAAAACAAAAAAAAAACTTACTACTACTACTACCAGCTAGTACTACTACTTACTACGACCACCACTAGTACTACTACTACTACTACCGCACCACCACTAGATAACTACTACAACTACTACCACCCACCACTACCACTACTACTACTATAGCCGACCAACCACCACAACACTACCTGACTACCACCACCACCACTACTACTTACAACAACCACCACCACCACCAGCCACTACTACTACTATCTACTGACTACCTACTACAACACTAACGACCACTAGTGAACTATTACTACTAATGCTCACAAACTACTAAACCACCACTACTAGGGGGTTCGACTACTGAAACGACTACTACCACCACCACTACTACTACTACTACTACCCTACCACGCACCACGTACTACTACTACAGCTACTGACTACTACACTACTGCTACTACTACTAACAACCACACCACCACTACTACTACTACTACTACTAGCACTACTACTGACTTACTACTTCTACTGACCACCACTAGTACAACTACTACTACTACTACTGCTACATACTTACTACTACCTAACACCACCACTAGTACTACTACTACACTACTACTACTACTACCAACCAACATATACTACTACTACTTACTACTACTGCTACTACTACTACCCACTAGTACTACTACTACTACTACCACCACTAGTAACTAAACTACACTGAACTTCCAAACCACCTAGTACTACTACTAACTACACTACTACTACTCACTGCTACAACTACTACTACAACTACTACTAACTGCTGCTACTACGACTACCGATCTCACCAGACACATACTACTACTACTACTACTACTACTACCAACCACTAGTACTACTAAAACTACTACCACCACAGTACTAGAGCTACTACTACTACTACTACTGGAGACTACTGCTAACTACTACTAACCACCACGCACCCACTACTACTCACTACTTACTAGCGCTGACTACTACTACTACTACTAACTAACTGCACACTACTACTACTACTACTACTAATACTACGACTACTACTACTAACAACAACGCAACTACTACTAACTACTACTACTACAACTACAACTAACTACGTACTACTACACTACTACTATCCATACCACCACAAGTACACTACTTCCTACTACTACTCCCACCACTAGTTACTTACTACTGGACTACACAACCTGGGGGACCACCACCAACTAACTACTAAACTACCAGACCACCACCAACTATCCTATCATACTACCACCACCACCACACCACCAACTACAACTACTACTACTACAACTAACAGTACTACTACCACCTACATACTACTACATATACCACCACCACTACTACTACTACTTACTACTACTACTGACCACCAACCACCACTACTACTACTACGACTAACCACCACTCACCACCACCACTACTACTACACGTACTACTACCACCAACCACCACCACGCACTACTACTACTACTACACTACCCACCACCACTACTAATACTAACTACCACCACCACCACTACTACTGACAACTACTACTACTACTACTGGCTGCTGGCTACTACTAGCTACTACTGTACTCTACATGGGGGGGGGGGGGGGGGGGGGGGACTGCTACCTACTACTACTCACTACTGCAAGACTACTACTACTACTACTACTGCTACTTAAACTACTACTACTACATACAACGTAACCACCACTATACTACTACTACAACTACCACCACCTAGTACGTACTACTAACTACTACCACCACTCACTACTACTACTACTACTCACCACCACCACACCACCCTACACACACAAGGGGATGGTGGTAATTTCTACTACTACTACCACACCAACTAGTAACTAACTACTACTACTTATACCGACCTACCACCACATAACTACTACTACAACTACTACACCACCAACCACTATCTACTACTACACTGCTACTACTACTACTACTACTATCTGACCACCAACGTACTTACCACTATTAACTACGACTACTACTACAACTACTAACTACAACTACTATTAAACTACTACTCACTATTACTACTACTAACTACTACTACTCACTATGTGACTACTCACTTCACCCCGTGTGGACCTCTATTGTGAATGAAGTCTCAGCCTCCTGACCCCCTAGTCAATACTCCGTGTCATGGTCTTCTTCCCCCTCCTAATCCTCATAACTTTGCAGTTTAACCGGGGTCAAACACAGCAGCCACTTATCTAAACAACTTTGCAGTTAATATCAGATCCTTTTCTATCCTTCCCTTGTTCTCAAACCGTTTTTATTAGCATTATGTATTTTCTACCCAAAGAACTATGGTAACAACTTATACAGACCATAGCTCACAACACTGACATACAAATAGAAAGTTCCTGATTTATGTAAGAGCAATTCCCCACTACTTAGTTTAACTTTGTCCCCCAGGATGCCACCACACACCATCCACTAACACCCAGGTACCTGACTGACTGCTAGTGATCAGCTGACAATAGCAGGTGTAAACTAACACCCAGGTCCATACTTACTTGCTAGGAGAACACTGACAGCAGGTGTAAAACTAACACCCAGGTCCTACTACTGCGAGGGATGGGGGTGGAGAGGGGACACTGACAGGGCAGGTGAGAACTAACACGAGTGGGGGGGGGGGGGGGGGGGGGGGGGGGGGGGGGGAGGGTGGGGGGTGTGGGGGGGGGGGGGGGGGGGGGGGGGGGGGAGGGGGGGGGGGGGTGGGGGGGGGGGGGGGGGGGGGCAGGGGGGGGGGGGGGGGGGGGGGGGGGGGGGGGGGTACCTACATGACTGCGAGGTGAACACGTGACAGCAGGTGTGACTAACACCCAGGTACCTACTTCTGCTAGGTGAAACCCTGGCGTCATTAAGATAACTATCACCCTAGGTACCTACCTTACTGCAGGTGAACACTGACAGCAGGTGTAACTAACACCCCAAGCGTAACTGACTTACTTGCTAGGGAACACTGACAGGCAGTGTGACTAGCACCCAGGTACCTACTTACTGCTAGGTGAACACTGACAGGCAGTGTAACAAACCACCTCAGGTACCTACTACTTACTGCTAGGTGAAACACTGATCAGTCAGGTGTTAACTAAACCACCCAGAGTACCTAACTGACTGCTAGTGAACACTGACAGCAGGTGTAACTAACACCCAGTGTACCTACTTATACTGCTAAGGGTGAACAGCTGACAGCAGGTGTTGAAGGTAACTAACAACCCAGCCTACTACTGCTAGGTGAAGTACTGCGCAGTAGGTAAGGTAACTACTAACACCCAGGTAACCTACTGTACTCCTAGGTGAATACTGAGACAGTAACTCGCTAAAGGTAACTAAACACCCAGTGTACCTAAACTTACTCCTAGGATGAAACACTGACAAAGCATGAGTAACAACACCTCAGTACCTACTTACTCCTAGTGAAACACTGCGAGAGCAGTGAACTAACACCCAGGTACCTCCATACTAACTAGGTAACACTGGCGGCAGTGTAAGGTAACTAAACCCGGTACCTACTTAGCTGCTGAGGATGAACACTGACGGAGCAGGTGTAACTAACACCGCAGGTACCTACTTAACAGACGCTAGTGATAACCCAGACAGCAGGTGTTAAGGTAACTAACACCCCAGGTACCCTACTACTGCAGTGCACACTAGACAGCAGGTGTAAGAGTAACCTAACAACCAGGTACCTACTTTACTGTTTTTTTTCAAGTAGGTGAAACACTGACAGCAGGTGTAAGAACTAACAACACCCAGTGTACGCTACTTACTGCTAGGATGATACACTGACTAGCAGGTGTAAGTAACTAACACCCAGGTACCTACTTACTGCTAGGGGAACACTGACATGGCAGGTGTAAGGCGTAACTAACACCCAGGTACACTACTTACTGCTAGGTGAACACTGACAGCATGTGTAACTAACACCCAGGGTACCTACTTACTACTGCTAGTTGAACACTGTACAGCTTGTCTAAGTAACTAACACCACCCAGGTACCTACTTATACGCTAGGTGAAACACTGACGAGCAGGTTTAAGGTAACTAACACCAGGTACCTACTTACTCAGCTCAGGTGAGACACTGACAGCAGGTGTATAGGTAACTAACACCCAGGTACCTAGCTTACTTGCTTAGGTGAACACTGACAGCAGGTGTACACGGTAACACGTAACACCCAGGTACCATACTTTACTGCTAAGGTGGAACACTGACAGCAGGTGCAAGGTGACTAAACACTCCATTATTGTGAAGGCAGGAGTGACCATGCCAAGACCATGTCAAGTTGGTCCAGAAATTTGTGAGAGGCAGGAGTGACCATCCAAATGACCATGTCATAGAGGTCCAGTAGTTGTGAAGGCAAGTGACCATCCAAACAATGTCAAATAGTGGGTCCAGTATTTTGTGAGAAGGCAGGAGTGACCATCCAAGACATGTCATAGTGTCCAGTAGTTGAGATAGGCAGGATGACCATACCAAGACAATGCAAAGAGGTCCGTAGATGGAAGGCAGGATGTCCATCCAAGACCATGTCATAGTGGCTCCAGTAGTTGTGAGAGCAGGAGTTGACCATCCAAGACAATGTCACAGTGGACCATAGTTGTGAATCAGGAGTGACCATTCAAGACCATTTAATATGTGGTCCAGTAGTTGTGAGAGGCAGGAGTGACCATCCAAGACAATGTCATCAAGTGTCCATTCAGTTTTGTGAGAGACCAGGAGATAACCAACCAAGACATGTCAAAGTGTTCCGAGTAGTTGGAAGAGGCAGGAGCGAACCATTCCAAACATGTCCATAGTGGTCCAGCAGTTGTGATGAGGCAGGAGTGATACCATCCAAGACCAATGTCCATAGTGATCCCCAGTAGTTGTGAGATGCAGGAGTGAACCATCCGAAGACCATGATCTGAGTGGTCCAGTAGTTGTGAGAGGCAGGACGGACCATCCAAAGACCAATGTCATAGTGGATCCAGTAGTGATGTGAGAGGCAGAGAGACCATCCATAGACCATGTCATAGTGGTTCCAGTAGTTGTGAGAGGCAGATGACCATCCAATACCATGTCAAGTGGTCCAGTAGTGAGAGAGGCAGGAGTGACCATGCCAAGACCCGTGTCATAGTGAGGTCCAGTAGTTGTGAGAGGCAGAGTGACGCATCCAAAAAAGGCTCATAGTGGTCCAGTAGGTTGTGAGAGCCAGGAGAGACCATCCAAGGACCATGTCACAGTGGTCCAGAAGTTGTGAGAGGCAGGAGATGACCGCCCAAGACCATGCATAGTGACCAGTAGTTGTGAGAGGCAGGAAGACCATCCAAGACCATGTCAACAGTGGTCCAGTAGTTGTAGAGACAGAGAGACCATCCAAGAACCATGTCATAGTGGTCCGTATTGTGAGAGTCAGGATGACCATCCAAGACCATGTCCATAGTGGGTCTCATAGTTGTGAGAGGGCAGGATGACAATCCAAGACCATTCATAGTGATCCAGTGTTGTGAGAGGCAGAGTGACCATCAGCCATGTCATAGTGGTCCAGTAGTTGTGGAGAGGCAGGAGTGACCATCCAAGACCATGTCATAGTGGTCCAGTAGTTGGATGAGAGGCAAGTGAACACATTCCAAGACCATGTCATAGTGGTCCAGTAGAGTGAGAGGCAGTATGACCTCCAAGACCATGTCATAGTGGTCCAGTAGTTGGTGAGAGGCAGGAGGATCACGCATCCAAGACCATGTCATAGTGGTCCAGTAGTTGTGAAGGCAGGGAGAGACCATCCAAGACGCAGTCACCGTCAGTGTCCAGTAGTTGTGAGAGACAGGAGAACCATTTGCCAAGACCATGTTCAAATAGTGGTCCAGCCGTTTTGAGAGGCAGGAGTGACCATCCGAAGACCAGGTTAGGTGATCAGAGTTGTGAAGACAGGAGTTGACCTCATCCAAGACCCATGGTATGGTGATCCAGTAGTTTGTTAGCAGACAGTAGGCGACCCACCAAGACCATGTTATGGTGAGATCCAGTTTTTGGGAGGAGGCAGGAGTGACCATCCAGACCATGTTATGATGATACAGTAGTTTGTGAGAGACAGGAGCAACCATACCCAAAACATGTTATGGTGATCCAGATTGTGAGAGACAGAGCGTACCAACCAATGACCATGTTATGGTTATCCAGTAGTCGTGAGAGACGGAGCGACCAATCCAAGGCCATGTCATGGGATCAGTAGTTGTTAGAGGCAGGATCTGGCCATCCAAGGACGCATGCGTACTGTGATCCAAGGTTAAAAAGTTGACCGAGAGACAGAGCGACCCATCCAAGACCATGTTTATGGTGATCCAGTACTTTGTGTGAAGACAGGAGCGACCTTCCAAGACCATGTCATGGTGATCCAGAAGTTTGTGAAAGAAAGAGTGACCATCCTAGACCATGTCATGGTGATCCCCAGTATTTGTGACAGGCATGAGTGACCATCCAAGACCCATAGTCATTGGTTGATCCAGTAGTTTTGAGGGACAGGACGAACCATCCAATACCATGTCATGGTGATCCAGTAGTTTGAGTGACAGGAGTCCATCCAAGACCATGTTCAGGTGATATCCAGCAGTTATGAGAGGCCGGAGGTGAACCATCCAAGACCAGTCATGGTGATCCAGTAGTTGTGAGAGACAGGAGCGACCATCCAAGACCATGTCATGGCGTGAACCAGTAGTTGTGAAGAGGCAGGAGTGACCATGCGACACGACCGAGTCGATGGTGATCCGTAATGTGATAGACAGGGAGTTACCATCCAAGACCATGTTTATGTGTGAATCCTAGTATTGTGAGAGGCAGAAGTGACCATCCAAGACCATGTATTGTGGATCCAGTAGTTGTAGAGGCAGAGTGACCATCCAGAGACACTGTCATAGTGGCTCCAGTAGTTGTGAGACGGCAGATGACATGTCCAAGCCGCATGTACAATGCTGAACCAGTAACGATAGGAGCTGGCATTAGCGGACGCCTCCACGCCCATGTCCAAGGTGATCTCAGTATTTTGAGAGGAAGGAGTGACCATCCATGATCATGTCATGAGGTGATGCCAGAAAGTTTGGTGAGAGGCAGGAGCGACCATCCAGACCATGTTTAAGGTGATCCGCAGTTGTGCGAGGCAGGGAGTGGACCAGCTCGAAACCCATGCTGGCCCTCGGATTGTGTACCTCATTCAACAGTAACTAAGTGGTGGGGACCATGCCACTTGGATCCTTTCAAAGATTCTACTGTGGTTGGATGTTCGAGCTGTCAGTTCTGTAATTGAGTCGTGCAATTGACTTTACTTGTTGGAACTATTTCGGTTTCGCGACGAAGTACCCAACGAAACGTCGAAAAACACACCGTTTCGAGGGCCCTTACCCCCACCAAAACCTCAAACACCCAGGTTTGGCGAAGGAGGTTGGAAGGTACTTTTTTACTTGATTAGATTTACCCCTTCAGGAAGAAGTATGTAGTTTATTCTGTTGAGTAAACACTAAATAGGATTATTGAGTGTCAACTGTAATAATCATAATGTAGAACCTAAGACATTAACATAGGTAGTAATAGGTCCGAATAATGTAGGCACATCACCTAGTTATGTTGCCAGATTAGAACTGGCAGGTACCCATTTAAATGGCTGGGGCACGGGTTATGGAGACCGCCGTGCTTTCTCTATTACCAGCACCATCTGAACAACACGTCGCAGTGATCCCAGGCGGGTGGCGCCTCCCCACGTGTCATCACATTGAGAAACTGGGGAAATCTGGTGGAGGCACCTCGACGTACCGTAGATGTGCCTCCTCCTGTCAGGGCCCATACAGTAAGACAAGACCTCCCTTTTTTCTTATACCGGGCCAGTGTCTGGGGAAAATTGCGAGTGAGTTGACTGTAGGGCCTTTGTGCAGCCGGCAGTGCATGACCAGTACATGATTTTGTCCTCTTGTCAAACATAGAAGCTAGTTGGTTTGTTTTCTGCTAGTTATACTAGGGATACACCCTCAAGGATACAGGAATTTCTGTGGTGCAGGCAGGGTCACTGAATATCGATTGAATATTGCAGAGAACTAAGGCTCCCGGTTGCACGTGGTTTTCTGAGGGCATCCCAATGGGGCTAAGCTTAGGAGGTTGAAAAAGACCCGCAGAATAGACTCCGACATCACCAAGAAATTCGTCCTTTAAAACGTGCTGCACGGCGAGATTTCTTGCAACCATCAATCATGTTATGAAAATCTGTCCTAATAAGGGCCACTTGTGAGGTGAGGTACCAGCCCACAGTAGCCTCGTGGTCCAGCAGAGGTATGTCCAGGTAGGCGAATCACTGGAGGCAGTCCAGACAAATTTTCCACATTATTACCAACAATTATAGAGAGTGGAGCTAAATGTAATGTTTTCTTTGTAACTTGGGAATGACTGCCGTGTCGTCGTCATGATCCCTCTCGTAAGAGAATATTTAAGGCACCTGACCGGGCTTCTTGCAATTCTTATGATGAACGCAGAGTTTTCCACGAGACAGGGTCCTGGGGCCAGATAATGGGCAAGCCATTTATTGCAATGGTGTTAGGAATAATATCGTAAATTCCTAATTAAACTCAAATTTTGAGTCACGGTCATAAAGAAGGCCATTTTGAAAAATCGAACCCTAAGTCTGATTAGCACTCACTAAATACCGAGTGATACTGGGACTTTCCAGCTGTCCACTCGAATTCTTTGCTGTCATCTATGGAAGTCACATCTCTTTTATAGGGCAATACTGAGATTTGGTTTTTTGTCCTAGAATTTGGAGCGTAAGAAAAAAGTATTTGTTTTAATTTTTATTTAATTTATGGCTTTAACTATTCCTTAATTGGCCTTGCTCCTGCATGATTCCTTAAGTCTATAAGTTCAATCTGAATTTGTTTTATTTCTCTGTCCAAGTTTCCTCCCTTCGTATTTCAGATATATTGGCCCGGCTCCTGCAGCAGTTTCTGTGATTCTTTCCCATCGCCTTTATAGTGAGTGCTGTATGCTCTCTCTTTCTAGTGGATACATCGTCTCTTCCTTTTTTGCTTAGAGGATGTACCTTGAGTATACCCAATACACATTATTTCTTTCTAGGCAAAGATTTGGACTATTTTTTTAGGATACTTCCCAGCTAAGGACATGGTTCCTTGGATCCCAAATGTATATTTTGTTTATAAGCGAATTTGGTGAAGGCTCCCTCCATATTATAATTAATATTATCAAAGGGGAAGCGCTAAATCCACGGAGGAATCATACAGCGCCTGGGGGGGGATGGAAAGGCAATTCAGGCATTAATTTGGGGTAACTGGAGCACAGATCCAATTCCTAAATCAAGAGTACTCTGCACCAGCATCAAGGAACCTCCCTTGAGGCTCCCTCCTAACTGGATCACTTTTTATGTACTTTAACATCTACTAATCAGGATTAACATGGACTAACACATATTAACTATGTGCTAACATGTACTGACATATACATTTCATTCCATGTTTTTTTTTCTTAATTTCCAAATATAAACAATGACTTAATGTAAACTTCATCTTGATAATATCACGTGAAGGTCCGGTTCGACTCTCCCCGTGGCGATGATAAAAACATTGGGTCTGTTTCCTCACACTGGTTGTCTGATGTGTTCCCCATCGGTATTCAATATAAAAGGGGGAGCGCTAAATCCCTAGGATAATACAGTACACATGGAGGGTAGGTGGAAAGATTAGAGATTATTACAGTTAACTGGAGCAAAGATCCATTCCCTAAAATATCAAGAGCCCCTCACCAGCATCAAGGAACCTCCCTTAGAGACCCCGTCAATAAAATAGATACCTGGGTGTGAGTGGACTGGTGTGGGTTCACATCCTGGGTGTTAGTGGACTGGTGTGGGTCACATCCTGGGTGTGAGAAGGACATGGGTGTGGTCACATCCTGGGTGTGAGTAGGACTGTGGTGTGGGTCACATCCTGGTCTTAGATGGACTGGTGTGGTCACAACTGAGTGTTTAGTAGACTGTTGTGGTTCACATCCTGGGTGTTAGTGGACTGGTGTGGGTCACAACCTGGGTGTGAGTGGACTGGTGTGGTAACACATCCTGGGTGTTATGGACTGTGGTGGACACATCCTGGGTTGGTGAGTGGAACAGTGAGGTGAGGTCACATCCTTGTGTTAGTGGACTGGTGTGGGTCACCAACCTGGGTTTTAAGGACTGGTGTGGGTCCACATCCAGGAGGATAGTGGATCTAGGGTGTAGGTCACAACCTGGGTAGTTAGTGGACGGATGTGGTCCACATCCTGGGTGTTAGAGGACTGGTGTGGGTCCACATCCAGGGTGTTAGTGGACTGGTGTGGGTCACATCTGGATGTTTAGTGGACAGGTGTTGGGTTCCACAACCTGGGTGTTAGTGGACTGGTGAAGGTTCACATCCTGGGTGTTAGTGGACTGGTGTGGGTCACATTCCTGGGGTGTTTAGTGGATCGGTGTGGGTCCCACCTGGGTGTGAGTGGACTAGGTGTGGGTCACAATCCTGGTGTTAGTGTGACTTGGTGTGGGTCACAAACTGGTGTTAGTGGACTGTGTGGGTCGACATACGGGTGTTAGTGGGCAGAGGTGTGGGTCACATCCTGGGGTGTTAGTGACTGCTGTGGGTCACATCTGGGTGGTTAGTATGGACTGGTGTGGGGTCCCACATCTGGGTGCTAGTGGAGACTGGGTGTGGTCACAATGACTGGGTATTAGAGGACTGGTGGGGTCACATCCAGGGTGTGAGTGAGACTGGAGTGGTCACATACTGGTGTTAGTGGACTAGGATGTGGGCCCATCCTGGTGTGAGGTGGACTGGGTGGATCACATCCCTAGGTGTGTTTATAGACTGGTGTGGGTCACATCCTGGGTGTAAGTGGACTGGTGTGGGTCACATCCTAGGGAGGGGGCGTGATAGTGCGAACTGGTGTGGGACACCATACCTGGTGTTAGTGAGAACTGGATGGAGGATGCACAAATCCTGTGGTGTTCTGAGTGGACTGGTGTGAGTCACATCCTGAGAGTGTGAGATGTACTGGTGTGGGTCAGCATCTGGTTGTTAGTTGGACTGGTGTTGGCCACATCGCAGGGCTGTTTAGTGGACTGTGTGGGTCACATCCTGGGAGTTAGTGAACTGGTGTGGGTCACATCCTGCGTGTGTAGTGGACTGGTTTGGGGTCACATCCTGCGTGTGATTTGGACCTGGAGTGAGTCTAACACTCCATTGTGTTAGTGGCACTGGTGTGGGTCACATCCTGGGTGTTAGTGGACTGGTGGAGGGGTCACATCCTGGGTGTTATGGACTGTGTGGGGTCACTTCCTGGGTGGTATGTAGGACTGGTGGTGGGTCAGCAACCTGGAGTGTTGAGCTGGACTGTGTGGGTCACACACCTTGGTGTTAGTGACTGGAGTGGGTCACACCCTGGGTGTTGGTGGTAACTGGCTGTGGGTACTCACTACTCCTTGATAATGGACTGTTGTGGATTCACATCTGGTGTTAGTCGGACTGGTGTGGTCAACATCCTGGGAGTGAGAGGACTGGATGTGGGTCACATCCTGGGTGTTTAGTTGGACTGGTGTGGGTCACATCCTGGGTGTTAGTGGACTGGTAGTGGTCCACAACCTGGTGTTTAGTGGACTGGTATGCGGTCACATCCTGGTGTTTAAGTGGGACGGTTGGGGTCACATCCGGGTGTGCTGGACTGGGTGTGAGGTCACACCCAGGGTGTTAGTGGACTGGTGCTGGAGTCCACCCCTGGGGGTTAGTGCGGACACGGTGAGGTTCACATCCTGGGTGTTATGTGGACTGGATGACGGCACAAACCTGGTGTGAGAGTTGCATTGTTGTGGACACACTCCTGGTAGTCTTAAGTGACTTTGTGTGGGTCACACCCTGGGGTGTTATGGACTGGTGTGGTCACACACATCTTGGTGTTAGTGGAGTCTGAGTGGAATCACATCCTGGAGTTAGTGAAACAGGTGTGGGTCACAACCTGGTTGTTAGTAGACTGGTGTGGGTCACATCCTGGGTGTTAGTGTGGACTGGTGGGGTCACATCCTGGGTGTTAGTGACGGTGGTGGGGGGGGGGGGGGGGGGGGGGGGCCACATCCCCCTGGTATTAGTGGCGGTGTGGGTCCACATCCTGGGTGTAGTGGACTGTGTGGGGTCCATAATCCTGGGTATAGTGACCGGGTGTGGGTCACATCCTGGGTGTTAGGGAGTCTGGTGTGGGTCAGACAATCCTGGTGTTATGGACTGTTGAGGGGTCACATCCTGGGTTGATAGTGGACATGTGTGGGTCACATCCAGGGTGTTAGTGGACTGGTGGGGTCACATCCTGGGTGTTAGTGGACTGGTGTGGGTCATACTCCTGGTGTTAGTGGACTGGGTGTGGGTCACACTTGGGTGTTAGTGGACTGGTGTGATGGGTCACTTCCTGGTGTTATAGTGGACTGTGCTGAGGGTCACACCCTGGGTGTTTAGTGACTGGTGTAGGGGTCACATGCTTGGGTGTTAATGACCTGGTGTGGGTCACATCTGGGTGTTATAGGACTGGTGAGGGTCACAGTCCATGGTGTTAGTGGACTGGTGTGGTCACATCCTGGTGTTAGGTGGACTGGTGTGGGTCACATCCTGGGTGTATAGTGACTGTGTTGTAACATCCTGGGTGTTAGTGGACGGTGTGATTGCAGCGCGTCCTGGGTGTAATAGTTGACAGTTAGTTTGTTTCAACATCCTGGGTGTTAGTGGACTGGTGTGGGTCACATGCCTGGTGTTAGTGGACTGGTTGTGTGGTCACATCCTGGGTGTGAGTGGGACCTGGTGTGGGGTCCGACACCCTGGGGTTTAAGTGGAGCTGGTGTGCGTCACACCCTGGGTGTTAGTGGACTTGGGGGTTGTGTGGGTGGGGGGAGGTGGGGTACATCCTGGTGTTTATTGGACTGGTGTGGGTCACATCCTGGGTGTTAGTGGACTGGTGTGGGTCACGATCCTGGTTGATTCGTGACTGGTGTGGGGTCCACATCCCTGGTGTGAGTGGATCTGGTGTGGGTTCACACCCTGGTGTTAAGGACTGGTGGTGGGTCACACCCTGGGTGTTAAGTGACTGTGTGGGTCAACATCCTGGTGTTAGTGACTGGTGTGGGGTTCGACATCCAGGGTGATTAGTGGACTGGATGTGGGTCAGCATCCTGGCGTGTTAAGTGACTGGTGTGGGTTCAGATCCTGGGTGTTATGGACTGGTGTGGGTCACAACATCCTGGTGTTAGTGGGACTGTGCGTGGTGTGGTCACTCACCCTGGGTGTAGAGGACTGGAGAGGGACCGCATCCTGGTGTTAGTGACGGTGTGGGTCAAATCCTTGGTGTTATTGACGTGGTGTGGGTCACATTCCTGGGTGTTAAGTGGACTGGTGTGGGGTCACATCCAGGTGTTAGTGGACTGGTGTGGGTCACATCCTGGGTGTTTAGTGGACTGTGTGGGTCAATCCTGGTGTTAGTGGACTGTGTGGGTCACAATCCTGGGTTTAGAGGACTGGTGTGGGTCACATCCTGTGTGTTAGTGACTGGTTTGGGTCACATACCTGGGTGTATAGTGACTGGTTGGTGGTTCACATCCTGGGTTGTTATGGACTGGTGTGGGTCACATCCTGGGTGTTAAGTGGACTGTTGTGGGTCACTCCTGGGTGTTAGTGGCTGTGTGTGTCACATCCTGGGTGTTTAGAGGACTAGGTTGGGTCACATCCTGGGACAAAAGCTGACAATTTGCGGGAAATAGCTGGTACATAACAAGGGACTTTTGTTTCTATATAGTTAGTATGTCACTGATGTCAGCTATGCTGTAAACCTAGTACATGAACTCGGGTATAACCTTGTAGCATGTACTGGTATACCTAGTACATGTATAGGGTATAGCCTTGTACATGTACTGGGTATACTTGTACATGTACACACAGTTAATCCTGTTACATGTACTGTATAGACCTTTGTTACATGTATTTTGACTGGTATACCTTGTAAACCTGTACGGGTGTATACGCCTGTACATGGTACTGGGTAGGGTGGAGGCGGATATATATCTCCTGTACAGTGTAACTGGGTATAGGGGAGGGCCGGTTGGTGTATGGCCAGGGTCCGGTACTACCTTGTACATGTAGTCGTGTTAGAATGGGCCTTGTACCATGTACTGTACTGCCTTATACAGGCTACTAGGTATATCCTTGTAAGGGTACTGGTATAACCCGGGGGGTTCAAGGGGTTCTGGTGAAACCTTTGTACATGTACGGTAAACTTTACAATGTACTGTAAAAAAAAAAAAAAAAAAGGGTTGTATACCGCTGTACTTGTACTAGTATATATACCTGTGTGTACATATACGTAAACTGAACATGTACCGGTATACCCTGACATGGGGGGGGGGGGGGGTACATGTAGACGGTAACCTTGTTACATGTACTGGTAAACCTTTTGTACCATGTACTGGTATACCTTGTACATGAAACTGGTATACTTGAACAAGAACTGGTATATGCCTTGTACAGTTACTGGATACCATGTACAAAAGTCAAAGTGTTTGCTTACGGTGTCTCCTAAACACGTCTTTTCGGTACATATACTACTAAATCCCATATGGATATACAGCCCCTGTGCGAGGAGGAGGGGGAGATAGGAAGGTATCAGGTTCAATTCCGAACCAAGCACCGATCTAACTCACTCCCTAACTATCAAGGAAAATCAAATTATTATTAAAATCAAAAAGAAGCGCTAATTATTATTATTATAATCAAGGGGAAGCGCGTAAACCCGGAGATTATACAGAGCGCCTGGGGGGGGGGGATGTGGAGCATTTCAGGGGCTTAATCCAGGGAACTGGAGCACAGATCCAAAAGTTATACCTAAATCCACGAGCCCCTCACCCAACATCAAGGAACCTTCCTTGAGGAAGAGAAGCGCTAAACCCATAAGGGCTAACAGCGCTGCCGGGCAGGAAGGAAGCGAGGGCATCAGGTGGCAAAAGGTAGATGGATTAGTAACAGGTTACGGAAGAACAGCTGGGCAGTGGATGGATAAAGTTAGAGACAGAGAGAGATTGAGGTAGAAAGGGCCGAGTGGTGTGGGGGGATGGCGCGAAGCGGGGTATCATCATTAGGCGTAGAGTAGAGAGTCATATATGTGCTTAATCTCTCAAAGTGCAAAACCTGGAGCTAGGTGGTATTACTGGTTTCTAGAGTCAATGAGGCGGTTCCACGTCAGGCAACGGGGATCAAGGACACTTGTGTCGCAGCTTATTAAAGAGGTGGTTATTTGTTCAGTAGAGATTATAATCAAGGGTGGAGCACTATACCATAAGATTATACAGATACCTAGTGGGCAGGGGGTTAAGGTATTATGGCATAATTCACGGAACTGTGCACAGATCCATTAGGAAAGTTTTATTATAATCAAGGGGAAGCGCTAAACCCGGAGGATTATACAGCGCCTGGGGGGGGGATGTGGAAGGCATTCAGGCTTAATTCGGGGAACTGGAGCACAGATCCAATTCCCTAAATCAAGAGCCCCTCACCAACATCAAGGAAGTTAGGAAAGAAAAAAAAATATAAAAACATTTTCAGAGAATTTATTTACGAAATGAGGAGCTCATTACATACTCTTAAATACACATTCACTCTCATTCATTCACCTTGTGAATTAATGGTCTTTACAGGCAAGTGAAACGTACATTTTACACACATTAATCGTTCAAAATAAATATATAATACTTCAAACGTGTAATTCAACCTTGGCAAATACAGTTTATACTTCACCTGTGCCAAATGCTTTGTGTGTAACATAGCTACATTATGGATACCATACAAAATGTATTCATGGGATGCGCTTAACCCGTCAGGGTTATACAGCACCTGGGTAATGGAATCAGGTTTGATCTAAAGGAGAGGCTAGTATCAATACCCTTCAACAAGAAGCTTTCATTAATACCCAGGCAGTATTGCCCCTTGAAGGACTACCACACACGTATAATTGCTGGCCTCAAATTTTAGTCGGAGTACATAACTAACAGAACACAAATATGGCCAGTGAATTAATTCTCATTTGTAAAAACAGGCTATGCCCATGAGGGCCGTCCAGCACCACACATCAGCAACCATTCAATTCTGTATGGAAAACTTTACATATAAATATTAAAATGTCTTGCTTCAATATATGCGCTCATTTTGACATACCATCTTTTATCAGTTTATGCAAGTTTCATTTTGCAATAAGTAGTACAAGGTATACACATTATTTAATGGTACAAAATGATTGTTACATTTTACCTAACAGTTATATTCAGCCCCAAGGAACTAATGAGTAGCATTAAGTATGGTTTTTCCGGTTCTTCACAGCTAGTATATTGCCAACTTTGAGACAACCATGTAAAATTTTGTCTCTCTCTCTCAATAATAATATACATACATATAATAATAATAATCTCTAAAATGCTTTTTAAGTTGTATTAAACTTAAAACTTTGCAACTGTTGATGGAAAACTGAAAATAACTGTTACAAGTTCAGTATCTTGACTGTTGTGGCCGAGTTCACGTATGCTCAGGAAATGTAATTATGAATTCTCTACTAAATGGTAAAGGTAGGAAATGTATTTTATCACCATTGTGCTATAGTTACTAAAAGACAA
>NC_069489.1:22572675-22584457 GCF_026875155.1 Cherax quadricarinatus | reverse complement strand
TGGGGTATTGAACTAGCCTCTCCTTTAATCAAACCTGATTCCATTTCCCAGGTGCTGTATAACCCTGACGGGTTAAGCGCATCCCATGAATACATTTTGTATGGTATCCATAATGTAGCTATGTTACACACAAAGCATTTGGCACAGGTGAAGTATAAACTGTATTTGCCAAGGTTGAATTACACGTTTGAAGTATTATATATTTATTTTGAACGATTAATGTGTGTAAAATGTACGTTTCACTTGCCTGTAAAGACCATTAATTCACAAGGTGAATGAATGAGAGTGAATGTGTATTTAAGAGTATGTAATGAGCTCCTCATTTCGTAAAATAAATTCTCTGAAAATGTTCTTATATTTTTTTTACTTTCCTAACTTCCTTGATGTTGGTGAGGGGCTCTTGATTTAGGGAATTGGATCTGTGCTCCAGTTCCCCGAATTAAGCCTGAATGCCTTCCACATCCCCCCCCCAGGCGCTGTATAATCCTCCGGGTTTAGCGCTTCCCCTTGATTATAATAATACTTTCCTAATGGATCTGTGCACCAGTTCCCTGAATTATGCCAAAATACCTTAACCCCCTGCCCCCTAAGGTACTGTATAATCATTATGGATATAGTGCTCCCCCTTGATTATAATCTCTACTGAACAATACCAATCTTTCAAGGGAAGTGTTCCTTGATGTTGATGAGGGGCTCTTGATCTAAGAGTTACCCTAGTGGGTTTAGCACTTTTTGGATTATCTTGACTACAAACTCTAATGATGATACCTTATGCACTCCCCTCAGCCCTTTCTACCTCAATCTCTCTCTGTCCTCTACCCTTTCACCATCCACTGCCCCGCTGTTCTCCGTAACCTGTTACTCCTCCATCTCCCTTTTGCCACCTGATGCCCTCGCTTCCTTCCTGCCCTGCAGCGCTGTATAGCCCTTATGGTTTAGCGCTTCTTTCCCCTCAAGGAAGGTTCCTTGATGTTGGTGAGGGGCTCTTGATTTAGGAAATTGGATCTGTGCTCCAGTTCCCTGAATTAAGCCTGAATGCCTTCCACATCCCCCCCCCCAGGCGCTGTATAATCCTCCGGGTTTAGCGCTTCCCCTTGATTATAATAATAATAATTAGCGCTTCTTTTTGATTATAATAATAATTTGATTATCTTGATATAGGGAGTTAGATCTGTGCTCTGGTTCCCGGAATTGAACCTGGATACCTTCCATCCCCCCCCCTCCCTCACAGGTGCTGTATAATCCATATGGGTTTAGTGTATATGTACAAGGTGGTTTAGGAAGACACGTAAGCAAACACTATGACATATGTACAAGGTATACCAGTACATGTACAAGGTATACCAGTACATGTACAAGGTATACCAGTACATGTACAAGGTATACCAGTACATGTACAAGGTATACCAGTACATGTACAAGGTATACCAGTACATGTACAAGGTATACCGGTACATGTACAAGGTATACCAGTATATGTAAAGGGATACTAGTACATGTACAGGGGATACCAGTACATGTCAAGGTATACCGTACATGTACAAGGTATACCAGTACATGTACAGGTTTTACCAGTACATGTACAAGGTATACCCCTACATTTATAAGGTATACCAGTACATGTACAAGGTATACCAGTACATGGTTTCAAGGTTTTACCAGGACATGTACAAAAGGTTTTACCATTACTGTACAGGGTTTTACCAGTACATGTACATGGGTATACCAGTACATGTAACAAGGTATACCAGTACATGTTACAAGGTATACCAGTACATGTACAGGATATACCAGTACAAAGTACAAGGGATACCAGTACATGTAAAAAGGTATACCAGTACATGTACAAGGTATACCAGTACATGTACAAGGTTTACCAGTACATGTACAAGGTATACAGACCATAGCTTGACATCAGTGACATACTACTATATAGAAAGTCCCTTGTTATGTACAGCATTTCCCGCAAATTGTCAGTTTTGTCCCAGGATGTACCCACACCAGTCCACTAAAAACCCAGGATGTGACCCCACACCAGTCCACTAACACCCAGGATGTGACCCACCAGTCCACTAACACCCAGGAAGTGACCCACACCAGTCCCCCTAACACCCAGGATGTGACCCACACCAGTCCACTAACACCCAGGATGTGACCCACACCATCCACTAACACCCAGGATGTGACCCACACCAGTCCACTAACACCCCGGATGTGACCCACACCAGTCCACTAACACCAGGATGTGACCCACACCAGTCCACTAACACCCAGGATGTGACCCACACCAGTCCACTAACACCCAGGATGTGACCCACACCAGTCCCACTAACACCCAGGATGTGACCCCACCAGTCCACTAACACCCAGGATGTGACCCAACCAGTCCACAAACACCAGGATGTGGACCCACACCAGTCACTAACACCCCGGATGTGACCCACACCAGTCCACTAACACCCAGGATGTGACCCACACCAGTCCACTAACACCCAGGGTGTGACCCACACCAGTCCACAAAAACCCAGGATGTGACCCACACCAGTCCACTAACACCCAGGATGTGACCCACACCGTCCACTAACACCCAGGATGTGACCCACACCAGTCCCCTAACACCCAGGGTGTGACCCACACCAGTCCATTAACACCCAGGGGGGGTGACCCACACCCAGTCCACTCACACCCAGGATGTGACCCACACCCGTCCACTAACACCCAGGATGTGACCCACACCAGTCCACTAACACCAGGATGGACCCACACCAGTCCATTAACACCCAGGATGTAACCCACACAAGTCCACTAACACCCAGGGTGTGACTCACACCAGTCCACTAACACCCAGGGTGTGACCCACACCAGTCCACTCACACCCCGGATGTGACCCACACCAGTCCCCCTAACACCCAGGATGTGACCCACACCAGTCCACTAACACCCAGGATGTGACCCACACCAGTTCACTAACACCCAGGATGTGAATCACACCAGTCCACTAACACCCAGGATGTGACCCACACCAGTCCACTAACACCCAGGATGTGACCCACACCAGTCCACTAACACCCAGGATGTGACCCACACCAGTCCCCTAACACCCAGGATGTGACCCACACCAGTCCTCTAACACCCAGGAAGTGACCCACACCAGTCCATTAACACCCCAAAATGTTTACCCACACCAGTCCACTAACACCCAGGGGGTGACCCACACCAGTCCACTAACACCCAGGGAAATGACCCACAACCAGTCACTAACACCCAAGATGTGACCCACACCAGTCCACTAACACCCAGGGTGTGACCCACACCAAGTCCACTAACACCCCGGATGTGACCCACACCAGTCCACTAACACCAGGATGTGACCCACACCAGTCCACTAACACCAGGATGTGACCCACACCAGTCCACTAACACCAGGATGTGACCCACACCAGTCCACTAACACCCAGGATGTGACCCACACCAGTCCACTAACACCCAGGATATGACCCACACCAGTCCACTAACACCCAGGATGTGACCCACACCAGTCCACTAATACCCAGGATGTGACCCACACCAGTCCACTAACACCCAGGATGTGACCCACACCAGTCCATAACACCCAGGATTTTGACCCACACCAGTCTACTAACACCCAGGATGTGACCCAAAACCAGTTCACTAACACCCCGGATGTGAATCACACCAGTCCACTAACACCCAGGATGTGACCCACACCAGTCCACTAACACCCAGGGTGTGACCCACACCAGTCCATTAACACCCAGGGTGTGACCCACACCAATCCACTCACACCCAGGATGTGACCGACACCAGTCCACTAACACCCAGGATGTGACCCACACCAGTCCACTAACACCCAGGGTTTTGACCCACACCAGTCCACTAACACCCAGGGTGTGACCCCACACAGTCACTCACACCCAGGATGTGACCCACACCAGTCCACTAACACCCAGGTGTGACCCATACCAGTCCACAAAAACCCCGGGTGTGACCCACACCAGTCCAAATAACACCCAGGATGTGACCCACCAGTCCCAACTAACACCCAGGATGTGACCCACACCAGTCCACTCACACCCAGGATGTGACCCACACCAGTCCACTAACACCCAGGATGTGACCCACACCAGTCCATTAACCAAGGATGTGACCCACACCAGTCCACAAACACCCAGGGTGTGACCCACACCAGTCCACTAACACCCAGGGTGTGACCCACACCAGTCCACTCACACCCAGGATGTGACCCACACCAGTTCCACTAACAAACCCCGGATTTTGACCCACACCAGTCCACTAACACCCAGGATGTGACCCACACCAGTCCACTAACACCCAGGATGTGACCCACACCAGTCCACTAACACCCAGGATGTGACTCACACCAGTCCACTCACACCCAGGATGTGACCCAAACCAGTCCACTAACACGCAGGATGTGACCCACACCAGTTCACTAACACCCAGGATGTGACCCACACCAGTCCACTAACACCCAGGATGTGACCCACACCCGTCCACTAACACCAGGAGTGACCCACACCATCCACTCACACCCAGGGTGTGACTCACACCAGTCCACTCACACCCAGGATGTGACCCAAACCAGTCCACTAACACCCAGGATGTGACCCACACCAGTTCACTAACACCCAGGTTTTGACCCACCAAACCCGTCCACTAACACCCAGGATGTGACCCACACCAGTCCACTAACACCCAGGATGTGACCCACACCAGTCCACTCACACCCAGGATGTGGCCCACACCAGTCCACTAACACCCAGTATGTGACCCACCCAGTCCACTCACACCCGGATGTGACCCACACCAGTCCACTATACCCATTTTGTTTACCCCACCAGTCCACTAGCACCCAGGATGTGACCCACACCAGTCCACTAACACCCCGGGTGTGACCCACAGCAGTCCACTAACACCCAGGATTGACCCACACCAGTCCACTAACACCCAGTATGTGACCCACACCCGTCCCCTAACACCCCGTATGTGACCCACACCCCGTCCACTAACACCCAGGATTTTGACCCACCCAGTCCACTCACACCCAGGATGTGAAACCCCCACCAGTCCACTAACACCCAGGATGTGACCCACACCAGTCCACTAACACCCAGGATGTGACCCACACCAGTCCACTAACCCCCCAGGATGTGACCCCCACCAGTCCACTAACACTCAGGATGTGACCCACACCAGTCCACTAACACCCAGGATGTGACCCACACCAGTCCTAACACCCAGGATGTGACCCACACCAGTCCACTAACACCCAGGATGTGACCTACACCAGTCCACTAACACCCAGGATGTGACCCACACCAGTCCACTAACACCCAGGATGTGACCCACACCAGTCCACTAACACCCAGGATGTGACCCACACCAGTCCACTCACACCCAGGATGTGACCCACACCAGTCCACTAACACCCAGGATGTGACCCACACCAG
Source organism: Cherax quadricarinatus (assembly GCF_026875155.1). Lineage (NCBI taxonomy): Eukaryota > Metazoa > Arthropoda > Malacostraca > Decapoda > Parastacidae > Cherax > Cherax quadricarinatus. The sequence goes on along the minus strand of NC_069489.1, from coordinate 22,578,965 downwards.
TCCATCACACCCCGGATGTGACCCACACCCGTCCACTAACACCCAGGATGTGACCCACACCAGTTCCAATAACCCCTCAGGATGTGACCCACACCAGTCCACTAACACCCAGATGTGACCCCCCACAGTCCACTCACACCCAGGATGTGACCCACACCAGTCCTCTCACACCCAGGATGTGACCCACACCAGTCCACTAACACCCAGGATGTGACCCACACCAGTCCACTCACACCCAGGTATCTATTTTATTGACGGGGTCCTCTCAAGGGAGGTTCCTTGATGCTGGTGAGGGGCTCTTGATCTAGGGAATCGGATCTGTGCTCCAGTTCTCTGAATTAATCCTAAATACTTTCCACCTCCCCTCCATGTGTACTGTATAATCCTACGGGTTTAGCGCTCCCCCATCATTATAATTGTAATACCGATGGGGAACACAGACAACCAGTGTGAGGAAACAGACCCAATGTTTTTATCCTCGCCGGGAATCGAACCCGGACCTTCACGGTGATATTATCAAGAATAAGTTTACATTAAGTCATTGTTTATATTTGGAAATTAAGAAAAAAAACATGGAATGAAATGTATATGTCAGTACATGTTAGCACATAGTTAATATGTGTTAGTACATGTTAATCCTTGATTAGTAGATGCTAGTACATATAAAATGTGATCAGTTAGGAGGGAGCCTCAAGGGAGGTTCCTTGATGCTGGTGAGGTACTCTTGATTTAGGGAATTGGATCTGTGCTCCAGTTCCCCAAATTAAGCCTGAATGCCTTTCACATCCCCCCCCCCAGGCGCTGTATGATCCTCCGGGTTTAGCGCTTCCCCTTTGATTATAATAATAATAATATGAGGGAGCCTTCACCAAATTCAGCTTATAAACAAAATATACATTGGGATCCAATTAACCATGTCCTAGCTGGGAAGTAATCCTAAAAAAACATAGATCCAAATCTTTGCCTAGAAAGAAATAATGTGGTACTTGAGGTATACTCAAGGTACATTCCTCTAAGAAAAAAGAAGAGAAGATGTAAACTAGAAAGAGAGAGAAGCTCCCTATAAAGGCGAAGGGAAAGAATCACAGAACTGCTGAGAGGGGCCAATATATCTGAAATACGAAGGGAGGAACTGGACAGAGAAATAACAAATATTGAACTTAAGATTAAGGAATCATGCAGGAGCCAAGAATCACAGGAATAGCTTAAAGCCATAAATTAAATAAAAAAAAACAAATACTTTTTTCTTACGCCAAATCTAGGACAAAAACCAAATCCAGTATTGCCTAAAAGAGATGGGACTTACATAGATGACAGCAAAGAAATGAGTGACAGCTGAAGTCCCAGTATCACTCGGTATTTAGTGAGTCGCTAATCAGACTTAGGGTCGATTTTCAAAATGGCTTCTTTATGACCGAGACTCAAAATTTGGTTAATTCAGGAATTTCCGATATTATCCTAACACCATAGCAATAAATGGCTTGCCCATGTACTCTGCCCCAGGCCCAGTCTCGTGGAACTCTTCGTTCATCAAGAATTGCAAGAAGCCCCTGTCAGGTGCCTTAAATATTCTATAGAGAGGGATCATGGACACAGGAGTCATCCCACAGTTACAAAGAACAACATACATAGCTCCACTCTCTAAATGTGGTAATAATGTGAAAATTTGTCTGGACTGCCTCCACGTGAGTCGCCTACCCTGGCAAACTCTGCTGACACCGAGCTCTGAGGGCGGTACCTCACCTCACAAGTGGCTTATAGGACAGATTTTCATAAATGATTGATGTTGCAAGAAATCTCGCCTGCATGCACGTTTAAAGGACGAACTTACTTGGTGATGTGGAGTCTATTCTGGTCTTCAACCTCCCTAAGCTTAGCCCCTTTGGACTTCCCCTCAGAAACCACGTGCAACCGGGAGCCTTAGTTCTTGCAATATTCAATCGATATTAGTGACCTGCCTGCACCACAGAAATTCCTGTATCCAAGAGGGTGTATCCCCTAGTATAACTATGCAGAAACAAACACTAGCTTCTAGGTAGACAAGAGACAAAATCATGTACTGGTCATGCACTGCCGGCTGCACAAAGGCCTACAGCTCAACTCACTCGCAATTTTCCCCAGACACTGGCCAGGATCCTAAGAAAAAAGGGAGGTCTTGTCTTACTGTATGGGCCTGACGGAGGAGGACATCTACGGTACGTCGAGGTGCCTCCACCAGATTTCCCCAGTTCTCATATGTGAAGACACGTGGGGGCGCCGCCTGCTGATCACGGCACGTGTTGTTCAGATGGTGTCTGGTCATAGAAGAAAGCACGGCGGTCTCAAAACCCCGTGCCCCAGCATTTAAACTTGGGCTGCCAGTTCTCCCTGGCTAACATAACCTAGTGTTTGCCTACATTATCGGCCTATTACTACCTATGTTAATGTCTTAGGTCTACATTATTATTATCTACAGTTGCCTCAATAATCCTAATATTAGTGTACTAACAGAATAAACTACATACTTCTTCCCTGAAGGGTAAATCTATCAATTAAAAAGTACCTTCCAACCTCCTTCGCCAACCTGGGTGTTTGAGTTTTGGGTGGGTGTAAGGGCCCTCGAACGGTGTGTTTTTCGCCGTTGGGACTTCTCGAACCGAATAAGTTCCAACAAGTAAAGTAATTGCAGACAATTACAGACTGACAGCACTAACATCCCACATTAAAATCTTTGAAAGGCTCCAAGAGGCAAGGTCACCACCCACTTAGTTACTGAAGAGTTACACAATCCAGGGCAGCATGGGTTTCGAGCTGGTCACTCCTGCCTCTCACAACTGCTGGATCACCATAACATGGTCTTGGATGGTCGCTCCTGCCTCTCACAACTACTGGATCACCATGACATGATCATGGATGGTCACTCCTTCCTCTCACAACTACTGGATCACCATGACATGGTCTTGGATGGTCGCTCCTGCCTCTCACAACTACTGGATCGCCATGACATGGTCTTGGATGGTCACTCCTGCCTCTCACAACTACTGGACCACTATGACATGGTCTTGGATGGTCACTCCTGCCTCTCACAACTACTGGATCACCATAACATGGTCTTGGATGGTCACTTCTGCCTCTCACAACTACTGGATCACCATAACATGGTCTTGGATGGTAACTCCTGCCTCTCACAACTACTGGATCACCATGACATGGTCATGGATGGTCACTCCTGCCTCTCACAACTACTGGATCACCATGACATGGTCTTGGATGGTCGCTCCTGTCTCTCACAACTACTGGATCACCATGACATGGTCTTGGATGGTCACTCCTGCCTCTCATAACTGCTGGATCACCATGACATGGTCTTGGATGGTCACTCCTGTCACTCACAACTACTGGATCACCATGACATGGTCTTGGATGGTCGCTCCTGTCCCTCACAACTACTGGATCACCATGACATGGTCTTGGATGGTCACTACTGCCTGTCACAACTACTGGATCACCATGACATGGTCTTGGATGGTCACTCTTATCTTTCACAACTACTGGATCACCATGACATGGTCTTGGATGGTCGCTCCTGTCTCTCACAACTACTGGATCACCATAACATGGTCTTGGATGGTCGCTCCTGTCTCTCGCAACTACTGGATCACCATAACATGGTCTTGGATGGTCACTCCTGCCTCTCACAACTACTGGATCACCATGACATGGTCTTGGATGGTCGCTCCTGTCTCTCACAACTACTGGATCACCATAACATGGTCTTGGATGGTCGCTCCTGTCTCTCACAACTACTGGATCACCATAACATGTTTTGGATGGTTGCTCCTGTCTCTCACAACTACTGTATCATCATAACATGGTCTTGGATGGTCACTCCTGCCTCTCACAACTACTGGATCACCATAACATGGTCTTGGATGGTCGCTCCTGTCTCTCACAACTACTGGATCACCATAACATGGTCTTGGATGGTCGCTCCTGTCTCTCACAACTACTGGATCACCATAACATGGTCTTGGATGGTCACTCCTGCCTCTCACAACTGCTGGACCACTATGACATGGTCTTGGATGGTCTCTCCTGTCTCTCACAACTACTGGACCACTGTGACATGGTCTTGGATGGTCTCTCCTGCCTCTCACAACTACTGGACCACTATGACATGGTCTTGGATGGTCACTCCTGCCTCTCACAACTACTGGACCACTATGACATGGTCTTGGATGGTCACTACTGCCTCTCACAACTACTGGACCACTATGACATGGTCTTGGATGGTCACTCCTGCCTCTCACAACTACTGGACCACTATGACATGGTCTTGGATGGTCACTTCCTGCCTCTCACAACTACTGGACCACTATGACATGGTCTTGGATGGTCACTCCTGCCTCTCACAACTACTGGATCACTATGACATGGTCTTGGATGGTCACTCCTGCCTCTCACAACTACTGGACCACTATGACATGGTCTTGGATGGTCACTCCTGCCTCTCACAACTACTGGACCACTATGACATGGTCTTGGATGGTCTCTCCTGTCTCTCACAACTACTGGACCACTGTGACATGGTCTTGGATGGTCTCTCCTGCCTCTCACAACTACTGGATCACTATGACATGGTCTTGGGCGGTCACTCCTGCCTCTCACAACTACTGGACCACTGTGACATGGTCTTGGATGGTCTCTCCTGCCTCTCACAACTACTGGACCACTATGACATGGTCTTGGATGGTCACTCCTGCCTCACACAACTACTGGACCACTATGACATGGTCTTGGATGGTCACTCCTGCCTCTCACAACTACTGGACCACTATGACATGGTATTGGATGGTCACTCCTGCCTCTCACAACTACTGGACCACTATGACATGGTCTTGGATGGTCACTCCTGCCTCTCACAACTACTGGACCACTATGACATGGTCTTGGATGGTCGCTCCTGCCTCTCACAACTACTGGACCACTATGACATGGTCTTGGATGGTCACTCCTGCCTCTCACAACTACTGGATCACTATGACATGGTCTTGGATGGTCACTCCTGCCTCTCACAACTGCTGGACCACTATGACATGGTCTTGGATGGTCGCTCCTGCCTCTCACAACTACTGGACCACTATGACATGGTCTTGGATGGTCTCTCCTGTCTCTCACAACTACTGGACCACTGTGACATTGTCTTGGATGGTCACTCCTGCCTCTCACAACTACTGGACCACTATGACATGGTCTTGAATGGTCACTCCTGCCTCTCACAACTACTGGACCACTGTGACATTGTCTTGGATGGTCACTCCTGCCTCTCACAACTACTGGACCACTATGACATGGTCTTGGATGGTCACTCCTGCCTCTCACAACTACTGGACCACTGTGACATTGTCTTGGATGGTCACTCCTGCCTCTCACAACTACTGGACCACTATGACATGGTCTTGGATGGTCACTCCTGCCTCTCACAACTACTGGACCACTATGACATGGTCTTGGATGGTCACTCCTGCCTCTCACAACTACTGGACCACTATGACATGGTCTTGGATGGTCACTCCTGCCTCTCACAACTACTGGACCACTATGACATGGTCTTGGATGGTCACTCCTGCCTCTCACAACTACTGGGTGTTAGTCACCTTGCACCTGCTGTCAGTGTTCACCTAGCAGTAAGTAGGTACCTGGGTGTTAGTTACCTTACACCTGCTGTCAGTGTTCACCTAGCAGTAAGTAGGTACCTGGGTGTTAGTTACCTTACACCTGCTGTCAGTGTTCACCTAGCAGTAAGTAGGTACCTGGGTGTTAGTTACCTTACACCTGCTGTCAGTGTTCACCTAGCAGTAAGTAGGTACCTGGGTGTTAGTTACCTTACACCTGCTGTCAGTGTTCACCTAGCAGTAAGTAGGTACCTGGGTGTTAGTTACACCTGCTGTCAGTGTTCACCTAGCAGTAAGTAGGTACCTGGGTGTTAGTTACCTTACACCTGCTGTCAGTGTTCACCTAGCAGTAAGTAGGTACCTGGGTGTTAGTTACCTTACACCTGCTGTCAGTGTTCACCTAGCAGTAAGTAGGTACCTGGGTGTTAGTTACCTTACACCTGCTGTCAGTGTTCACCTAGCAGTAAGTAGGTACCTGGGTGTTAGTTACCTTACACCTGCTGTCAGTGTTCACCTAGCAGTAAGTAGGTACCTGGGTGTTAGTTACCTTACACCTGCTGTCAGTGTTCACCTAGCAGTAAGTAGGTACCTGGGTGTTAGTTACACCTGCTGTCAGTGTTCACCTAGCAGCAAGTA
>NC_069489.1:22555175-22567675 GCF_026875155.1 Cherax quadricarinatus | reverse complement strand
TCCTATCATTTTCTTTGCACGTGCGATCGTGGCACTGTTGTGATCCTTGAAAGTGAGATCCTCAGACATTACTACTCCCAGGTCCCTTACATTATTTTTCCGCTCTATTGTATGGCCGGAGTCAGTAGTATACTCTGTTCTAGTTATTATCTCCTCCAGTTTTCCATAACGGAGTAGTTGGAATTTGTCCTCATTGAACATCATATTGTTTACCGTTGCCCACTGGAAAACTTTGTTTATATCTTCTTGGAGGTTAACCGCGTCCTCAGCAGATGACAGCCTCATGCAGATCCTAGTATCATCCGCAAAGGATGATACTGTGCTGTGGTGTATATCTCTGTTTATGTCTGATATGAGGATAAGGAATAAGATGGGGGCGAGTACTGTGCCTTGTGGAACAGAGCTCTTCACTATGGCAGCCTCCGATTTAACTCTGTTGACCACTAATCTTTGTGTTCGATTTGTTAGGAAGTTGAAGATCCATCTCCCCACTTTCCAAGTTATTCCTTTAGCACGTATTTTATGGGCTATTACGCCATGATCGCATTTGTTAAATGCTTTTGCAAAGTCTGTGTATATTACATCTGCATTCTGATTTTCTTCCAGTGCATCCAAGGCCATGTCATAGTGATCCAGTAGTTGTGAGAGGCAGGAGCGACCTGCCCTGAACCCATGTTGCCCTGGATTGTGCAGATTTTGGGAATCCAGGTGATTTGCAATCCTGCTTCTTAGCACTCTTTCAAAGATTTTTATGATGTGGGACGTCAGAGCTATTGGTCTATAGTTCTTAGCTAATGCTTTGCTGCCACCTTTATGGAGTGGGGCTATATCTGTTGTTTTAAGTGACTGTGGAATTTCACCCATGTCCAAGCTCCTCCTCCATAGTGTACTTAGGGCACGCGAGAGGGGTTTCTTGCAGTTCTTAATGAAAACAGAGTTCCACGAGTCTGGGCCCGGGGCTGAGTGCATAGGCATGTTGTCAATGGCTTTTTCGAAATCTATCGGAGTTAGGGTAATGTCGGAAATCTGGCATACATTTATGGAGTTTTGAGGCTCATTCATGAAGAAATCATTTGGGTCGTCGATCCTCAGACTGATTAGTGGTTCACTAAATGCAGAGTCGTACTGGGATTTCAATATTTCACTCATTTCCTTGTTGTCATCTGTGTAAGTCCCATCCTGTCTGAGTAAGGGCCCGATACTAGATGTGGTATTTGCCTTGTTTTTGGCATATGAAAAGAAATATTTTGAATTTCTTTCAATTTCACTAATAGCTTTAAGCTCCTCCTGTCCTCCCTGGTTCCTGTAAGAGTCATTTAACTTAAGTTCGATAGTTTCCACTTCCTGGTCAGCGCCTCCTTTCGTGTATCAGATATTCTAGCACTCCTGAGGAGCTCAGTGACTCTTCGTCGTCTTCTGTAGAGGGAGCGTCTTTCTCTCTCCAGTTGACTCCTGCTCTTCTTCTTTCTTAGGGGAATATGCCTAGAACATGCTTCAGCTGCCAGGAAGTTGATCCTTTCAAGGCACTGGTTTGGATCCATGTCATTTAAGACATCTTCCCAACATGTTTCGTTTAGGACATGGTTTACCTGGTCCCAGTTGATGTTCTTGTTGTTGAAGTTGTATTTTGTGAAGACACCTTCACAGGTACACGCATTCTGCTGATCAGAACCCCTATGCATGTACGTCTGGACTTCGATTAGGTTGTGATCGGAATTAGTTGTTTTTGATATTCTTATGTCTCTTATCAAGTCCTCATTATTTGTGAAGATAAGGTCAAGTGTGTTTTCTAGTCTTGTTGGCTCCACTATCTGCTGGCTTAAGGTGTGTTTTTCGCAGAGACTTAGTAGCTCATGTGTGTGTGACCTTTCATCTGCGCTACCTCCGGGGATTGTTTCAGCTATAACATTATTTGCTACATTCTTCCATTTTGTATGCCTAAGGTTGAAATCACCAAGCAGTAAGATGTTTGGGGATGGAGCTGGAAGACTTTCCAGACAGTAATCAATTTTCAGTAGCTGTTCCTTGAACTGTTGGGAGGTTGCATCTGGTGGCTTATATACAACCACAATGACTAGGTTTTGGTTCTCGATCTTTATTGATAGAACTTCAACTACCTCATTTGTGGTGTTCAGCAACTCCGTGCAGATAAGGGACTCTTTGACATACAGGCCAACCCCCCCTTGTTGCCTGTTTTTTCTGTCGCATCTAAAAAGGTTGTAACCACTTATCCATATTTCACTGTCAAAGTGATCTTTTGTGTGAGTCTCTGTGAAGGCTGCAAACATTGCATTAGACTCCTCTAGAAGTCCACTAATAAAAGGTATTTTGTTGTTGGTGGATGGCTTAAGGCCCTGTATATTAGCAAATATGAACGAGGTTGTATTCTGTGTTTGTTGGGGGGATTTTGTTATTGGCATCAGTAATTGTAATTCTGGAGGGCCATGGGTGGCCACTGGCTGCGCCTCCAGTCCAACAAGGCTCCAAGGTGGTGGACTATTTTTGTTATTTCCTTCCCGTGCAAACCATAGATATCTTACGTCTGGCAGTACGACTAGTGAATATCTTACGTCTGGCAATGCAACCCATGGATATCTTACGTCTGGCAGTGCAACCCGTGGATATCTTACGTCTGGCAGTACAACCCATGGATATCTTACGAATGGCAATGCAAACCATGGACGTCTTACGTATGGCAGTGCAAACCATGGACGTCTTACGTATGGCAGTGCAACCCATGGATATCTTGCATCTGGCAGTGCAGATATCGTACGTCGGGTAAACCAAATAGCAGTTTTTTTTAAACTTTCGTTTCCTGCTGAACGTTATGACAGAAAAGTTGGGGGATAGATATGAACGTGACGAATTTAAGCTAACGCGTCAAAGAACGTACAGTTCTCAACACTTTGAGAAAAGATGATGCGCCCTGTGCTGCCAGACGTAGAGACACTCGTTCTAATTATTGCGTTATTAAAGGTTAAGCAGGTGCAAATGTGGGTGCTAAGGGTGGGTGCGAGCACCAGAAAGTGCTAAAACCATACGGGTCACATAGGCTGGGATTTTAATATTAAGAGGTGCGAAACCTAAGCCAGAGTCAGAGGCGGGAGTCGGGACACGGCCCAGGTGTGAAGGATATAGTTCGTACCGCATTTATATGATACCCTGGTTAATTAACCTGCAGTCCCGTGCCCCCGGGACTCTGTGGCCACAGGCCCCTTCGGTCTCCCGTGGCCCCTATGGGCCCGTGCCCCTGTGGCCCCCATAGGCCCCGTGTTCCTCTGGCTCAAAATTGATGCTGGGGTGAACACTTGAGTTGTGTTCATTGTTCACGTCAAGGTAATTGTTCATTGTTCACGTCAAGGTAACTGTTCATTGTTCACGTCAAGGTAATTGTTCATTGTTCACGTCAAGGTAATTGTTCATTGTTCACGTCAAGGTAATTGTTCATTGTTCACGTCAAGGTAATTGTTCATTGTTCACGCCAAGGTAATTGTTCATTGTTCACGCCAAGGTAATTGTTCATTGTTCACGTCAAGGTAATTGTACATTGTTCACGTCAAGGTAATTGTTCATTGTTCACGTCAAGGTAATTGTTCATTGTTTACGTCAAGGTAACTGTTCATTGTTCACGTCAAGGTAATTGTTCATTGTTCACGTCAAGGTAATTGTTCATTGTTCACGTCAAGGTAACTGTTCATTGTTCACGTCAAGGTAACTGTTCATTGTTCACGCCAAGTAATTGTTCATTGTTCACGTCAAGGTAATTGTTCATTGTTCACGCCAAGGTAATTGTTCATTGTTCACGTCAAGGTAATTGTTCATTGTTCACGTCAAGGTAATTGTTCATTGTTCACGGCAAGGTAATTGTTCATTGTTCACGTCAAGGTAATTGTTCATTGTTCACGCCAAGGTAATTGTTCATTGTACACGTCAAGGTAATTGTTCATTGTTCACGCCAAGGTAATTGTTCATTGTTCACGTCAAGGTAATTGTTCATTGTTCACGCCAAGGTAATTGTTCATTGTTCACGTCAAGGTAATTGTTCATTGTTCACGCCAAGGTAATTGTTCATTGTTCACGTCAAGGTAACTGTTCATTGTTCACGTCAAGGTAATTGTTCATTGTTCACGTCAAGGTAACTGTTCATTGTTCACGTCAAGGTAATTGTTCATTGTTCACGCCAAGGTAACTGTTCATTGTTCACGTCAATTGTTCATTGTTCAGTCAAGGTAATTGTTCATTGTTCACGTCAAGGTAATTGTTCATTGTTCACGTCAAGGTAACTGTTCATTGTTCACGCCAAGGTAACTGTTCATTGTTCACGCCAAGGTAACTGTTCATTGTTCACGCCAAGGTAATTGTTCATTGTTCACGTCAATTGTTCATTGTTCACGCCAAGGTAATTGTTCATTGTTCACGCCAAGGTAATTGTTCATTGTTCACGCCAAGGTAATTGTTCATTGTTCACGCCAAGGTAATTGTTCATTGTTCACGTCAATTGTTCATTGTTCACGTCAAGGTAATTGTTCATTGTTCACGCCAAGATAATTGTTCATTGTTCACGTCAAGGTAATTGTTCATTGTTCACGTCAAGGTAATTGTTCATTGTTCACGTCAAGGTAATTGTTCATTGTTCACGCCAAGATAATTGTTCATTGTTCACGTCAAGGTAATTGTTCATTGTTCACGTCAAGGTAATTGTTCATTGTTCACGTCAAGGTAACTGTTCATTGTTCACGCCAAGGTAATTGTTCATTGTTCACGTCAAGGTAACTGTTCATTGTTCACGCCAAGGTAATTGTTCATTGTTCACGTCAATTGTTCATTGTTCACGCCAAGGTAATTGTTCATTGTTCACGCCAAGGTAATTGTTCATTGTTCACGTCAAGGTAATTGTTCATTGTTCACGCCAAGGTAATTGTTCATTGTTCACGTCAAGGTAATTGTTCATTGTTCACGTCAAGGTAATTGTTCATTGTTCAAGCCAAGGTAATTGTTCATTGTTCACGTCAAGGTAACTGTTCATTGTTCACGCCAAGGTAATTGTTCATTGTTCACGTCAATTGTTCATTGTTCACGTCAAGGTAACTGTTCATTGTTCACGTCAAGGTAATTGTTCATTGTTCACGCCAAGGTAATTGTTCATTGTTCACGTCAATTGTTCATTGTTCACGTCAAGGTAACTGTTCATTGTTCACGTCAAGGTAATTGTTCATTGTTCACGCCAAGGTAATTGTTCATTGTTCACGCCAAGGTAACTGTTCATTGTTCACGTCAAGGTAACTGTTCATTGTTCACGTCAAGGTAACTGTTCATTGTTCACGTCAAGTTAACTGTTCATTGTTCACGTCAAGGTAACTGTTCATTGTTCACGTCAAGGTAACTGTTCATTATTCACGTCAAGGTAACTGTACATTGTTCACGTCAAGGTAACTGTTCATTGTTCACGTCAAGGTAACTGTTCATTGTTCACGTCAAGGTAACTGTTCATTGTTCACGTCAAGGTAATTGTTCATTGTTCACGTCAAGGTAACTGTTCATTGTTCACGTCAAGGTAACTGTTCATTGTTCACGTCAAGGTAACTGTTCATTGTTCACGTCAAGGTAACTGTTCATTGTTCACGTCAAGGTAATTGTTCATTGTTCACGTCAAGGTAACTGTTCATTGTTCACATCAAGGTAACTGTTCGTACCCTCCATTATATTATTTCTGTAATTACCTTGGTGGACGGGAGTTAACCTGGTTTGACCTGAGGAAGGAGAGGGATAGCATCAGTTCCTTGGATTAAGAGCGTGAAGGCAGCCTTCCCTTGGATCATTCTATATCTCATAGCACTTCCTTCTATCTGCTTATATTCCATCATTTTATGTCTTCCGTCATTCTACGTAAGTGAATAAGCAATAAGCTTATTAAATTACAGTCGCCTGGTGGTTAAAACTCTCGCTTCACACGGCGAGTGTCCGGGTTCGATTCCCAGCGAGGGTAGAAACATTGGGCGTGTTTCTTTATACCGGTTGTCTATGTTCACCCATCAGTAAAATGGGTCACATCCTGGGTGTTAGTGGACTGGTGTGGGTCACATCCTGGGTGTTAGTGGACTGGTGTGGGTCACATCCTGGGTGTTAGTGGACTGGTATGGGTCACATCCTGGGTGTTAGTGGACTGGTGTGGGTCACATCCTGGGTGTTAGTGGACTGGTGTGGGTCACATCCTGGGTGTTAATGGACTGGTATGGGTCACATCCTGGGTGTTAGTGGACTGGTGTGGGTCACATCCTGGGTGTTAGTGGACTGGTGTGGGTCACATCCGGGTGTTAATGGATGGTGTGGGTCACATCCTGGGTGTTAGTGGACTGGTGTGGGTCACATCCTGGGTGTTAGGTTGGATGTGTGGGTCACATCCGGGTGTTAGTGACTGGTTGTGGGTCACATCCTGGGTGTTAGTGGACTGGTGGGGTCACATCCTGGGTGTTAGTGGACTGGTGTGGGTCAATCCTGGGTGTTAGTGGACTGGTGTGGGTCACATCCTGGGTGTTAGTGGACTGGTGTGGGTCACATCCTGGGTGTTAGTGGACTGGTGTGGGTCACATCCTGGGTGTTAGTGGACTGCTGTGGGTCACATCCTGGGTGTTAGTGGACTGGTGTGGGTCACATCCTGGGTGTTAGTGGACTGTTGTAGGGTCACATCCTGGGTGTTAGTGGACTGGTGTGGGTACACATCCTGGGTGTTAGTGGATGTGGGTCACATACCTGGGTGTTAGTGGACTGGTGTGGGTCACATCCTGGTGTTAGTGGACTGGTGTGGGTCACATCCTGGGTGTTAGTGGACTGGTGTGGGTCAATCCTGGGTGTTAGTGGACTGGTTGGGTCACATCCTGGTGTGTTAGTGGACTGGTGTGGGTCACGTTATGCTTGGGGGTTTGTTAGTGGACTGGTGTGGGTCACATCCTGGGTGTTAGTGGACTGGTGTGGGTCACATCCTGGGTGTTAGTGGACTGGTGTGGGTCACATCCTGGGTGTTTAGTGGACTGCTGTGGTCACATCTGGGTGTTAAGTGGAAACTGGTGTGGGTACATCCGGGTGTTAGTGACTCGGTGTGGGTACATCTGGGTGTTATTGTGACTGGTTTGGGCACATCCTGGGTGTTAGTTTGGGCTGGTTGTGGGTCACATCCCGGGTGTTAGTGGATTGGTTGTGGGTCACATCTGGGTGTTTAGTGGACTGGTTGGGTACATCCTGAGGTTTTTTATGGGATGGTGTGGGTCACATCCTGGGTGTTAGTGGACTGGTGTGGGTCACATCCTGGGTGTTAGTGGACTGGTGTGGGTCACATCCTGGGTGTTAGTGGACTGGTGTGGGTCACATCCTGGGTGTTAGTGGACTGGTGTGGGTCACATCCTGGGTGTTAGTGGACTGGTGTGGGTCATCCTGGGTGTTAGTGGACTGGTGTGGGTCACATCCTGGGACAAAACTGACCCAATTTGTAGGAAATGCTGTACATAACAAGGGACTATGTCACTGATGTCAGCTATGGTCTGTATACCTTGTACATGTACTGGTATACCTTGTACATGTACTGGTATACCTTGTACATGTACTGGTATACCTTGTACATGTACTGGTATACCTTGTACATGTACTGGTATACCTTGTACATGTACTGGTATACCTTGTACATGTACTGGTATACCTTGTACATGTACTGCTAGTAATTATAGATATTATTATTTGGATGCGACAATAGTCTTACACAGTAACACGGGTGACTTACCTGAGCTAACATACAGTTATCTCAGGTAAGCCACATCGAGATATCCAAGAACCTACATAATTTTGACCTAGCCGTGGGGGCGTTGACCCCCGAAATCCTCTCCAGTAAGAAAGAAATAAGCCGTTGCACTAATTAAAAGAAATGTTCACTAGGCCTATATTAATACACGAATTAGGATGTACCAGGCTGGGTAAAATAAGGCTGTGGATGGCAGTCACGTGTGTGTGTTCCCAGACTACTCTTGATAAAGTGATACTGAAGAGGGCGTGTGAACCACACGAAAATACACATATAAGTCTCTTCCACATCAATAATACCAGACTCATGGGCTCCAGCGTTCAAGAAACACACTGGAAATTACTTCCGCGGGATGCCCCTTTCATGGGACATGCGGAAAAGGGCAGAGTTAGCGTGGAAAAGTGCGACCATTGTGGGAGAGTCAATGCAAGTGGAGGAGTTTCCCCTCTCCCGCCAGATTCCGCTTTATCCAGCTGTTTACGCGCGCATTACAACCGTCCCTTCATTCATAATTTTTAAATGAGCCAATCAGGACGCAGGATGGCGGGGGAGGGACCGGTGCGCGCGCTTTTTCTGCCGGGAAAAATGTCACACGGGTATTTAAATGTGACAGCTGAATATATTTGTACATTGTGTTAAAGGGACTGATAGTTTAACCCTCTGACAGGACAAACTGAGTGAGTATATGTATATTTATGTATATTAGGGGTTGGTTAATGGGGGGTTTGAAGCCTATCCGCCACAAGAGGCTGTACGAAACTTTTCTCACCGCCATGCAAGAATGTTTTAATAATTAAAATAGTGATTTAAGTGACAGTGTAGATAAACACTGAGAGAAATACACTTCTCAGTGTATATAAACACTGAGAGAAATACACTTCTCAGTGTATATAAACACTGAGAGAAATACACTTCTCAGTGTATATAAACACTGAGAGAAATACACTTCTCAGTGTAGATAAACACTGAGAGAAATACACTTCTCAGTGTATATATATATATCCTGTGTATATCATTTGCATATATTTATCGCCTTTAAATACTAATTAGCATAAATATTACGATTTTTTCTGCCTATGATAATTATTAGAATAATTATTATTATTAATAGAATAATAATAATTACCACAGTGCACACACAGCTCCTCACAGTGCACACAGTTCCTCACAGTGCACACACAGCTCCTCACAGTGCACACAGTTCCTCACAGTGCACACACAGCTCCTCACAGTGCACACAGTTCCTCACAGTGCACACACAGCTCCTCACAGTGCACACAGTTCCTCACAGTGCACACACAGCTCCTCACAGTGCACACACAGCTCCTCACAGTGCACACACAGCTCCCCACAGTGCACACACAGCTCCTCACAGTGCACATACAGCTCCTCACAGTGCACATACAGCTCCTCACAGTGCACACACAGCTCCTCACAGTGCACATACAGCTCCTCACAGTGCACATACAGCTCCTCACAGTGCACATACAGCTCCTCACAGTGCACATACAGCTCCTCACAGTGCACATACAGCTCCTCACAGTGCACACACAGCTCCTCACAGTGCACACACAGCTCCTCACAGTGCACATACAGCTCCTCACAGTGCACATACAGCTCCTCACAGTGCACACACAGCTCCTCACCGTGCACACACAGCTCCTCACCGTGCACACACAGCTCCTCACAGTGCACACACAGCTCCTCACAGTGCACACACAGCTCCTCACAGTGCACACACAGCTCCTCACAGTGCACACACAGCTCCTCACAGTGCACACACAGCTCCTCACAGTGCACACACAGCTCCTCACAGTGCACACACAGCTCCTCACAGTGCACACACAGCTCCTCACAGTGCACACACAGTTCCTCACAGTGCACACACAGCTCCTCACAGTGCACACACAGCTCCTCACAGTGCACACACAGCTCCTCACCGTGCACACACAGCTCCTCACCGTGCACACACAGCTCCTCACAGTGCACACACAGCTCCTCACAGTGCACACACAGTTCCTCACAGTGCACACACAGCTCCTCACCGTGCACACACAGCTCCTCACAGTGCACACACAGCTCCTCACAGTGCACACACAGCTCCTCACAGTGCACACACAGCTCCCCACAGTGCACACACAGCTCCTCACAGTGCACACACAGCTCCTCACCGTGCACACACAGCTCCTCACAGTGCACACACAGCTCCTCACAGTGCACACACAGTTCCTCACAGTGCACACACAGCTCCTCACAGTGCACACACAGCTCCTCACAGTGCACATACAGCTCCTCACAGTGCACACACAGCTCCTCACAGTGCACACACAGCTCCTCACAGTGCACACACAGCTCCCCACAGTGCACACACAGCTCCTCACAGTGCACACACAGCTCCTCACAGTGCACATACAGCTCCTCACAGTGCACATACAGCTCCTCACAGTGCACATACAGCTCCTCACAGTGCACATACAGCTCCTCACAGTGCACATACAGCTCCTCACAGTGCACACACAGCTCCTCACAGTGCACATACAGCTCCTCACAGTGCACATACAGCTCCTCACAGTGCACACACAGCTCCTCACAGTGCACACACAGCTCCTCACAGTGCACACACAGCTCCTCACAGTGCACATACAGCTCCTCACAGTGCACATACAGCTCCTCACAGTGCACACACAGCTCCTCACAGTGCACACACAGCTCCTCACAGTGCACACAGCTCCTCACAGTGCACACACAGCTCCTCACAGTGCACATACAGCTCCTCACAGTGCACATACAGCTCCTCACAGTGCACATACAGCTCCTCACAGTGCACACACAGCTCCTCACAGTGCACATACAGCTCCTCACAGTGCACATACAGCTCCTCACAGTGCACATACAGCTCCTCACAGTGCACACACAGCTCCTCACAGTGCACATACAGCTCCTCACAGTGCACATACAGCTCCTCACAGTGCACACACAGCTCCTCACAGTGCACATACAGCTCCTCACAGTGCACATACAGCTCCTCACAGTGCACACACAGCTCCTCACAGTGTACATACAGCTCCTCACAGTGCACATACAGCTCCTCACAGTGCACATACAGCTCCTCACAGTGCACACACAGCTCCTCACAGTGCACATACAGCTCCTCACAGTGCACACACAGCTCCTCACAGTGCACACACAGCTCCTCACAGTGCACATACAGCTCCTCACAGTGCACATACAGCTCCTCACAGTGCACACACAGTTCCTCACAGTGCACACACAGTTCCTCAGTGCACACACAGTTCCTCACAGTGCACACACAGTTCCTCACAGTGCACACACAGTTCCTCACAGTGCACACACAGTTCCTCACAGTGCACACACAGTTCCTCACAGTGCACACACAGCTCCTCACAGTGCACACACAGCTCCTCACAGTGCACATACAGCTCCTCACAGTGCACATACAGCTCCTCACAGTGCACATACAGCTCCTCACAGTGCACACACAGCTCCTCACAGTGCACACACAGTTCCTCACAGTGCACACACAGTTCCTCACAGTGCACACACAGCTCCTCACAGTGCACACACAGTTCCTCACAGTGCACACACAGTTCCTCACAGTGCACACACAGTTCCTCACAGTGCACACACAGTTCCTCACAGTGCACACACAGCTCCTCACAGTGCACACACAGCTCCTCACAGTGCACATACAGCTCCTCACAGTGCACATACAGCTCCTCACAGTGCACATACAGCTCCTCACAGTGCACACACAGCTCCCCACAGTGCACATACAGCTCCTCACAGTGCACATACAGCTCCTCACAGTGCACACACAGCTCCTCACAGTGCACACACAGCTCCTCACCGTGCACACACAGCTCCTCACAGTGCACACACAGCTCCTCACAGTGCACACACAGCTCCTCACAGTGCACATACAGCTCCTCACAGTGCACATACAGCTCCTCACTGTGCACACAGCTCCTCACAGTGCACACACAGCTCCTCACAGTGCACATACAGCTCCTCACGGTGCACATACAGCTCCTCACAGTGCACATACAGCTCCTCACAGTGCACACACAGCTCCTCACAGTGCACATACAGCTCCTCACAGTGCACATACAGCTCCTCACAGTGCACATACAGCTCCTCACAGTGCACATACAGCTCCTCACAGTGCACACACAGCTCCTCACAGTGCACACACAGCTCCTCACAGTGCACACACAGCTCCTCACAGTGCACACACAGCTCCTCACAGTGCACACACAGCTCCTCACAGTGCACACACAGCTCCCCACAGTGCACACACAGCTCCTCACAGTGCACACACAGCTCCTCACAGTGCACACACAACTCCTCACAGTGCACACACAGCTCCTCACAGTGCACACACAGCTCCTCACAGTGCACACACAGCTCCCCACAGTGCACACACAGCTCCCCACAGTGCACACACAGCTCCTCACAGTGCACACACAGCTCCCCACAGTGCACACACAGCTCCTCACAGTGCACACACAGCTCCTCACAGTGCACACACAGCTCCCCACAGTGCACACACAGCTCCCCACAGTGCACACACAGCTCCTCACAGTGCACACACAGCTCCTCACAGTGCATACACAGCTCCTCACAGTGCACATACAGCTCCTCACAGTGCACACGCAGCTCCCCACAGTGCACACACAGCTCCCCACAGTGC
>NC_069489.1:22547675-22550175 GCF_026875155.1 Cherax quadricarinatus | reverse complement strand
TGTGGGAGATGATGATGTGGAGATGTGGGGAGATTGGAGATGTGGGAGATGTTGGTATTAGGATTGTGGGAGATGATGGGAGATGTGGGATATGTGGGTTTGTGGTGGAGATGTGGGAGATGTGGAGATTGGGATGATGGTGAGTATGAGGGAGATGCTGGGTGATGTGGGAGATGTGGAGTGTGTGGGGATGTGGGAGATGTGGATGAATGGGGATGTGGTGATGTGGGAGAGTGGATGTGGGGATGATGTGGAGATGTGGGAGATGTGGATGATGTGGGTGATTGGGAGATGTGGGAGATGTGGAGATGTGGGAGGTTGTGGGAGATGTGGTTGATGTGGGTAGATGTTGGAGATGTGGGAGATGTGGGAGATGTTGGGATGATGTGGGAGATGTGAGGGATATGTGGGAGATGTGGGAGATGTGGGAGATGTGGGAGATGTGGGAGATGTGGGTGATGTGGAGATGGAGTGGGAGATTGGTGATGTTGGAGATGTGGGATGATGTGGGATGATGTTGGAGATGTTGAGATGTGGGAGATTGTGAGTATGTGGAGATGTGGGAGTAATTGGGTGATGTGGATGATGGATGTGGGAGATGTGGGTGATGTTGGAGATTGGGAGATGTGGGAGATTTGGGTGATGTTGGAGATGTGGGAGATGTGGGAGATGTGGGAGAGTTGAATGTGGAGATGTGGGAGATGTGGTGAGATGTGGAGATGTGGGGATATTGGAGATGTGGGAGATGTGGGAGATGTGGGAGATGTGGTATGTGGAGATGTGGGAGATGTTGGAGATGTTGGAGATGTGGAGATGTGGGAGATTTGGAGATGTGGGAGATGTGGGAGATGTGGGATGTTGATTGGAGATGTGGGAGATGTGGGAGATGTGGAGATTGGAGTGTGGGAGATGTTGGAGAATGTTGGAGATGTGGGTGATGTTGGAGAGTGGGAGATGTGGAGTGTGGGAGATGTGGGAGATGTGGGTGATGTGGAGATGTGGGAGATTGGAGATGTGGAGATTTGATGTGGGAGATGTGGGAGATGTGGGTGAATTGTGTGGAGATGTTGGAGATGTGGGAGATGTGGGAGATGTGGGATTGGGATGTGGGTGATAGTGGGAGATGTTGGAGATGTTGGAGATGTGGGAGATGTGGGAGATGTGGGAGATGTGTGGAGATGTGGGAGATGTGGGAGATGTGGGGATGTGGGAGATGTTGGATTTGGGAGATGTGGGAGATGTGGGATGGATGTGGGAGATGTGGGTGATGTGGGAGATTGGTGAGTATTGGGAGATGTGGGGATGTGGGAGATGTGGGAGTGTGGGAGATGTGTGGAGATGTTGGAGTGGGGAGATGTGGGAGATGTGGGAGTGTGAGATGTTGGAGATAGATGTGGAGTTGATGTGGAGATGTGGGAGATGTGAGAGATTGAGTGTGGGTGATGTGTGTGGGAGATGTGGGAGATGTGGGATTAGTGATGGAGATGTGGGATGGGATGTGGGAGATGTGGGAGATGTGGGAGTGTTTCGGGATGGATGAGTGGAGATGTGTGTTGAGATGTGGGAATAGATGTGGGAGATGTGGGTGATGTGGCAATAGATGATGTGGATGGGGATGTGGGAGTTGGGAGATGTGGGAGTGATGTGGGAGATGTGGGAGATGTGGGTGATGTGGGAGATGTGGGAGATGTGGGATGATGTGGGAGATGTGGGAGATGTGGGAGATGTGGGTAGATGTGGGAGATGGGATGTGGGATTTGGAGATTGGTGATTGCAGATGTGGAGATTGTTGGGATGTGGGATGTGGGAGATGTGGGAGATGTGGTAGATGTGGAGATGTGGGAGATGTGGAGATGTGAGAGATGTGGGTGATGTGGAGATGTGGGAGATGTGGGAGATGTGGGAATGTGGGAGATGTGTGGAGATGTTGAGAGAGATGTGGGTGATGGCAGATGTGGAGATGTGGTGATGTGAGAGATGTGGGAGATGTGGAGATGTGGGAGATGTGGTGATGTGGAGATGTGGGAGATGTGGGAGAATGTGGGGATAGTGGGGTGATGTGGCAGATGTGAGAGATGTGGGATGATGTGGGAGAATGTGGGAGATGTGGAGATGTGGGAGATGTGGGAGATGTGGAGATCGGTTGGAGATGTGGGATGATGTGAGAGATGTGGTGATGTGGAGATGTGGGAGATGTGGGAGATGTGGAGATGTGGTGATGTGGGTGTGATGTGGAGATTGGGAGATGTGAGGAGATGTGGTGAATGTGGGAGATTGAGAGATGTGGGAGATGTTGAGTGATGTGGGAGATGTGGAGATGTGGGAGATGTGGGAGATTGTGGAGAGATGTGGGGATGTGGGAGATGTGAGAGATGGGTTGGAGATGTTGAGAGATGTAAATGTGGGGAGATGTGAGAGATGTGGAGATGTGGAGATGTGGGGATGTGAGAGATGTGGGAGATGTGAGAGATGTGGGAGATGTGGGAGATGTGAGAGATGT
>NC_069489.1:22540175-22545175 GCF_026875155.1 Cherax quadricarinatus | reverse complement strand
CTGCAAACAGGGACACCTCGGAGTTTATTCTTCCGTCATGTCGTTCACAAATACCAGAAACAGCACTGGTCCTAGGACTGACCCCTGTGGGACCCCGCTGGTCACAGGTGCCCACTCTGACACCTCGCCACGTACCATTACTCGCTGCGTCTTCCTGACAAGTATTCCCTGATCCATTGCAGTGCCTTCCCTGTTATCCCTGCTTGGTCCTCCAGTTTTTGCACTAATCTCTTGTGTGGTACTGTGTCAAAAGCCTTCTTGCAGTCCAAGAAAATGCATCCACCCACCCCTCTCTCTCTTGTCTTACTGCTGTCACCATGTCATAGAACTCCAGTAGGTTTTGGACACAGGATTTCCCGTCTCTGAAACCATGTTGTCTGCTGGTGATGAGATCATTCCTTTCTAGATGTTCCACCACTCTTCTCCTGACAATCTTTTCCATGATTTTGCATGCTATACATGTCAGTGACACTGGTCTGTAGTTTAGTGCTTCATGTCTGTCTCCTTTTTTAAAGATTGGGACCACATTTGCTGTCTTCCATGCCTCAGGCAATCTCCCTGTTTCGATAGATGTATTGAATATTGTTGTTAGGGTACACATAGTGCCCTCTGCTCCCTCTCTCAATACCCATGGAGAGATGTTATCTGGCCCCATTGCCTTTGAGGTATCTAGCTCACTCAGAAGCCTCTTCACTTCTTCCTCGGTTGTGTGTACTGTGTCCAGCACATGGTGGTGTACCCCACTTCTCCGTCTTTCTGGAGCCCCTTCTGTCTCCACTGTGAACACTTCTTTGAATCTCTTGTTGAGTTCCTCACATACTTCACGGTCATTTCTTGTCTCTCCTCCTTCCTTCCTTAGCCTGATTACCTGGTCCTTAATGGTTGTTTTCATCCTGATGTGGCTGTATAACAGCTTCGGGTCAGATTTGGCTTTTGCTGCTATGTCGTTTTCATATTGACGTTGGGCCTCCCTTCTTATCTGTGCATATTCGTTTCTGGCTCTACGACTGCTCTCCTTATTCTCCTGGGTCCTTTGCCTTCTATATTTCTTCCATTCCCTAGCATACTTGGTTTTTGCCTTCCTGCATCTTTGGGTGAACCATGGGCTCATCCTGGCTTTTTCATTATTCCTGTTACCCTTGGGTACAAACCTCTCCTCAGCCTCCTGCACATTGTTGCTACATATCCATCATCTCATTAACTGGCTTCCCTGCCAGTTCTCTGTCCCACTGAACCTCATTCAGGAAGTTCCTCATTCCTGTGTAGTCCCCTTTCCTGTAGTTTGGTTTCATTTGTCCTGGCCTTCCTGCTTCCCCCCTCCACTTGTAGCTCTACTGTGTATTCGAAGCTCAAAACCACATGATCGCTGGCCCCAAGGGGTCTTTCATATGTGATGTCCTCAATATCTGCACTACTCAAGGTGAATACTAAGTCCAGTCTTGCTGGTTCATCCTCTCCTCTCTCTCTTGTAGTGTCCCTTACGTGTTGGTACATGAAGTTTTCCAGTACCACCTCCATCATCTTAGCCCTCCATGTATCTTGGCCCCCATGTGGCTCCAAGTTCTCCCATTCGATCTCCTTGTGGTTAAAGTCGCCCATGATCAGGAGCTTTGCCCTGCATGCATGAGCTCTTCTCGCCACTGCAGCCAGTGTGTCAACCATCGCTCTATTGCTCTCGTCATACTCTTGCCTTGGCCTCCTGCTGTTCTGTGGTGGGTTATACATCACTGCAATTATCACCTTGGGACCACCAGAGTGAAGTGTTCCCGCTATGTAATCACTTTCTTCTCCACTGTCTCCTGTCTCCTCTCTCCAGCTCATCAAAATTCCATCGGTGTTTGATCAGCAATGCCACTCCTCCACCCCCCCTGTTCCTTCTGTCTTTTCTCAGGATCTGGTATCCCGCTGGAAAGATGGCATCTGTTATCATACCTGTAAGCTTGGTTTCTGTGATCGCTATGATGTCTGGTGATGCCTCTTTGACTCTTTCGTGCCACTCCTCCCACTTGTTTGTTATTCCATCAGCGTTTGTGTACCATACCTTCAGTTTCCTTTCCAACACTGTGGTTTGGGGGCCTGTGGGGGTGGGAGACCTGGTAGCATACTGTGGGATTCTATGGTTGGGGTTGGGTGGAAGCTGTGGGTATGGATTGTATTGTGTGTTGGGATGGTGTGAAGGTTTGTGGGGTTCTGAGGATAGTTGTGTGTGTGCTTGCCCTTGCTTCTCTGTTCTGCTCTGACTGACCTCTGCTGGTTCCATCCTTGTCTCCTTTCCTAGCTCCTTTCGCTTTTTTTGTCCTCTCCCTCAGCTGCTTTCTCTCTGTTTGTGTTCTGTCTCTGTCTAGGAACACCTTGTACTCTTCTGAACTTTTCAACCGTGGTTTCTCTTGGAGGATCCTGTTCCGCACTGTTTCTGTCCTGAGAATCAGCTTGATCGGTCGGTTTCTCCCCTTCAAGTACCCCCCTATTCTCTGAAATTTACAATCTCATCCATGTCTTCTCCCCCTATTTCCGTGATGATTTTCTCAATCTCCTTTCTTTCTTCCTGCCATCTTTCAGTGTGTGTCCTTTCCTCTCTCTCCCAAAGCCCATGGATAATCACTGATTTTGCCCTTTCCTCCTCCCATTGCCTCTTCCTCTGTGACTCTGGTTCCTGTCTGTATGTGGTCATTTTCTCCCTTGATTTTTCCAGTGGCTCTTGGTAGCATGGTTGTGCCTCAGCATTCGACCTATCTCCCTCTCCATCTGCACCCATCTGCTCTTCCCTTCCACTCCCTGGCCCTTCTTTGCAGGCTATGACCTTAGCATAATTCATATCTCCTTCCTTCTTGTTCAGCCTCTCATCATCGTACGGTGTGTCTTCTCTGGTCACTACCCCTGAGACTTGCTTCAGCCTGTTTACCTCAAATTCTAGGACCTTTACCCTGGCTACTGCAGTTTCGACTTGTGCCTCCCAATTCTTTGTCTCCTTCTCCAACCTCTTTTCCCATTTCACGGAGAGCTCTTTCTCCATTTTTTCAGAAAGCTCTCCTAATTTTCTCTCCCATTCTTGCTCTATTCTTTTCCACTGTTCCTCCATCCATTCCTCCCTACCAGTACCATTGTCATCTGATCCCTGATTCCTGCAAGTCCCAACCATTTTTTTTAATGAGAGAGAGAAAGAGAAAAAGAAAAAAGGGGCAGAGAGTGAGAGATAGGGAGAGACAGAAGGGGAGCCTAGAAGGAGGGGAAAAGAAGGGAAAAAGGGGGAGAAAGTGAGAGAGGGAAAAGGTAAGAGAGGGGGGAGTGACAAGGGAAGAGAGAAAAAAAAAGAGGAAGAGAGAGAGTAAGAGAGGAAGAGAGGGAGAGAGAGGAAGATAGAAAGAGTGAAAGGAAGAGAGGAAGAGAGAGAGGATGAGAGAAAGGGGGAGAGAGAAAGAGAGAGAGAGAGAGAGAGAGAGGAGAGAGAGAGAGAGAGAGAGAGAGAGAGGAGGAAGAGAGAGGAGAGAGAGAGAGAGGAAGGAGAGGAGAGGGAGAGAGATGGGAGAAAGGAAGGGTTATAGGGTCACTTCACAGGAAGGTGTAAAATCCTGTATATGTGTGTGTGTGTCTATATATATGTGTGTGTGTGTGTGTGTGTGTGTGTGTGTGTGTGTGTGTGTGTGTGTGTGTGTGTGTGTGTGTGTGTGTTTGTGTGTGTGTGCTACAGCTATTCAAGTGCCTAACAGCAGAGCCTGTTCTCACCAAGTGTGCGTGCATATGTTTATGTAAACAGTCCTTATTTCCCACGTATGTACTACATATGTATTGTATATGTACCCGATCTCTTGGTTCCCACTGTACTCTTATGAGTTTAAAATTACGTTCAAAAATAAATACACTAGGCTTCGCCTATATGCCGCTACCTCTAAATTCTATTAAATGCCAGTAAATGCTGCTTATTATAATTCTGATAACTCGAGGAGAGTGACCCCCAATTCCAGCTAGAGACAGGTACTATTGACCCCATGCAACTCAAACTAGGTGAATATTACTTGCGGCTGGCAGTGGAGTAACGTTGCGGTCTGTCCTGTCCCAGAAGTTGATGTTTGATGCTTCTCGGTAATTTTTCCACTAACTTCCTGTATGCACTATAGTCTCTAGCTCTTCTAATTTTTTCACTTACTCACTGTATTTACTGACACATCTATACATATCTCTTATCTCCCTGGTCTTGAGTCCACTTATTCTTCAAAATAACCCACTGCGTTATTATGGCAACACTATTTAGGCCTGACACAACCGTTCACCCTTCCAACAGCCTCACTAAACACTCAGCAACTATTTCCTTTGTTTTCTTTTCTGTGATCACTTATATTTCCTTTTTTCGGGGCTTAAGTGATTATATGCACTCTTATGCGTGCACACGCCTATATCCCACACTCTATTCCTTATGGCACAGTCAGAAATTATCACCAAAACACGAGCTCAAACCGCGTGACTCCTCCACGAGTGTGTGTGTGTGTGTGTGTGTGTGTGTGTGTGTGTGTGTGTGTGTATGTGTGTGTTACGGTTCAAATCTTAATCTTTAGCCAGGTTAGTGCACTCCGTAACAACACTTCATAGAATGAAAGGATATGTTTCCAAACTTAGAAATGTAAGGCACAAATAATAGTTACTCAGTCTTTTCAAGTTTCTTTTTATTTAAAAGCTTAAATACTTTAGATATTCATAAATATCTATTAAATATCACTGTCAGAAACTTTCCTTCACACAAGAAAACTCTTAAATAGAATGTACATGTCAAGATGGTCACTACACTTGATAATGATCAGAGGAATATTACCGCTTCCTCAGTAGTAACATTACTTGTGTGCAAGTACAGTGGACCCCCGGTTAACGATCACCTCCGAATGCGACCAATTATGTAAGTGTATTTATGTAAGTGCGTTTGTACGTGTATGTTTGGGGGTCTGAAATGGACTAATCTACTTCAAAATATTCCTTTTGGAACAAATTTTCAGTACTGGGACCTAAAAACT
>NC_069489.1:22536853-22539675 GCF_026875155.1 Cherax quadricarinatus | reverse complement strand
CAGTAATTTGGGCAGTCAGGACATCTGCAAGTACTGTTTAAAAGGGTGTCCCATATAGGCCATCCTGCTATAAAACACACAGGAAATGTTTAAACATGATAAGGAAAGTGTCGCCTTGAAAAAATGCAGGTACTTTCATCCAGTGATATGCAGCTCAGAGAATGTTATGATCTCAGCACCTGGACCAGATTCATGGAATTCCTTATTTATAAAAAAAATAGTTAAGCACCACTAGCACGAGATGTCAGTATTCTTTGAGAAAAGAGCTTAGATCTAGGTGAAATACCAGAGACCTTAAAGAGTACATGCATAGCTTCTTTGCAAGAGAGAGGTGTAGAGCACTAGCTAGAAATTACACACCAGTAGACCTAACATCTCACATCGTTAATTTTTTTTCGAAAAGAATGAAAAATCAAAAGGGACACTGTATACAAAACCCAAGAGGTCACTAAATACGACGAAAGGAACACGTGAAAGACCTGGGAGTAATTATGTCAACTGACCTTTCAAGGAAAATAGTAAGACCAGGTGAAAAACAGCCATGCAGATGACGGGGTGGATAATTGGAACTTTGAAAACTGACGAAATATTGCCACTCGTGACACTATTCAAATAATTTTTTGCTCATTTGAAATATTGCTCAGTGTTGACGGCCCCGTTCAGAGCTGGGAAACATCAGGAGTTACAACAAATACACAGATCGTTTACGGCCCACCTAGAGCCAAAGTATTTAATTTACTGAGAACTACTTAAAGACCTAAATATGTACTCACTGTATTATCATCTATGACTCCACACTACTCATCATCTTACTAGAACATATAAATAAACACATAAATTATATATATATATATATATATATATATTATATATATATATATATATATTATATATATATAATACATATATATATATATTTATATATATATATATATATTATA
This sequence comes from Cherax quadricarinatus, assembly GCF_026875155.1. Taxonomy (NCBI): domain Eukaryota; kingdom Metazoa; phylum Arthropoda; class Malacostraca; order Decapoda; family Parastacidae; genus Cherax; species Cherax quadricarinatus. The sequence continues at coordinate 22,538,734 of NC_069489.1, read as the reverse complement.
TAATATATATATATATATATATATATATATATATATCGTGCCGAATAGGTAAAACTTGCTATTTTGGCTTAAATAGCAATGTTCTTCTTGCCCAATAAGGCAAACGAAAATTTGTGTACGCAATGATTTCGCAAAAATCATTCTAAACCTAACGAAAAAAATATATTTCATTTGTGTTTGTTTATTATTAAATTATTGTAAACTTATCTAAAATATATTTAGTTGGATTAGGCTAAATTAAATTGCGCTTGTTATAATAAGGTCAGGTAAGTTTTCTAAGGTTCTTTTTGGTACAAAATTATTAATTTTTACATTAACATAAATGAAATAATATATATTTAAAAATAAAAGAGAAAATTTAGAAAGGACTTAATTTTAAATGAGTTCTTGCTAATTGACCAGTTTTACCTATTCGGCACGACATTGTGTGTGTGTGTGTGTGCGTGTATGTGCGTATGGTGTCTTCTGTATCTTCCTGGATTAATATCCTACTTCCTCCTTAACTCCCTTTTCTACCACCTTCGCTCCCTCCCTCCCTTCCATCCTCCGGGGGGGGGGGGAGGGGGAGGGGGAGGGGGGCTCTGCCACCAGGCCAATTCTTGGTTTTATTTTGTGTTGTAAATGCTGGGTTGGCTTTTTCATTGCCCTGGTAAACCTGTGCCCAGTTACCAGAGTTTCTCTGTGCTGGCACCTCTTGCCACGAGGGATATTAATTAAATCTGGATGTTGTTACTGTGAACATTTCTTCTCTATAAACCCACATTCTAACATTCTCTCCACGCCACACATTCTAACATTCTCTCCACGCCACACATTCTAACATTCTCTCCACGCCATACATTTTAACATTAACATCACAGTGTTTCTGAGAGCCAGGTACAACCATCACTGTGCACCATTCACTGTGCACCATCACTGTGCACCATCACTGTGCACTATCACTGTGCACCAACACTGTGCACTATCACTGTGCACCACACTGCACTATCACTGTGCACCAACACTGTGCACTATCATTGTGTACCATCAGTCCACCATCACTGTGCACCAACACTGTGCACTATCACTGTGCACCATCACTGTCCACCATCACTGTGCACCAAACACTGTGCACTATCACTGTGCACCAACACTGCACTATCACTGTGCACCAACACTGTGCACTATCATTGTGTACCATCACTGTCCACCATCAACTGTGCACCAACACTGTGCACTATCACTGTGCACCAACACTGCACTTTCACTGTGCACCAACACTGTGCACTATCATTGTGTACCATCACTGTCCACCATCACTGTGCACCAACACTGTGCACTATCACTGTGCACCAACACTGCACTATCACTGTGCACCAACACTGTGCACTATCTTGTGTACCATCACTGTCCACCATCACTGTGCACCAACACTGTGCACTATCACTGTGCACCAACACTGAACTATCACTGTGCACCAACACTGTGTACTATCATTGTGTACCATCACTGTCCACCACTGTGCACCAACACTGTGCACTATCACTGTGCACCATCACTGTGCACCAACATGTTTATAAAAATTGCTCACGAACAGTGTCCAGAATATCTTGCTGTCAATTTTGTCAAGGTTGGGAACCAAAGCAATCATAGTACTAGGGGGAGAGAGCACAACTTTGTAGTACCCACAGTCAGTGGCCAGGCTTCAAACACCTTTTAATTGTACAGCAATAAAGGAATGGAACAGACTACCCACAAATGTCAAGGCCAGTCATAGCTTGAACCAGTTCAAGAAGACTGCCAAAAAGTGTCTGATGAATGAAGCAACTGAAAGGGAGGGGAATGATTTTCTATTTTTTAGCTAAAATACGTGTAAATTTTACCTTATCCCTAGTAATGACC
>NC_069489.1:22514353-22531853 GCF_026875155.1 Cherax quadricarinatus | reverse complement strand
TGGGTATTAATGTGGGGAACAAGTTGTGGGGATTAATGTGGGGAACAAGTTGTGGGTATTAATGTGGGGAACAAGTTGTGGGTATTAATGTGGGGAACAAGTTGTGGGTATTAATGTGGGGAACAAGTTGTGGGTATTAATGTGGGGAACAAGTTGTGGGTATTAATGTGGGGAACAAGTTGTGGGTATTAATGTGGGGAACAAGAATGTAGTAATTTTCCTTGTGTATAAATCATCGTCAACAACAACTGACTTCATGAAACTGATAAGGGAACTAGACGTCTTATCACGTCAGATATCCTCCTCGGAGATTACAGTCTTGGAAACGTTAAACAGAAGATGGTAAATCACAGCGTTGTGCTAGAACTAGCTCCTGGCACCACACTAGCTCAACACATACATGCCAGAGATCTAATAGGCTGCTTCAAAGCAAACTTTTCACAAACACATTGCAGACCCCCACTAGAAATTAAAATACACCGGCCCTGATCTTCACAAATGATGAAGAATTAATCAGAGACATAACAGGTTACAAATACAATATACTCTGATCACAATATAATAAAAGTACAAATGCAGAGGTAGTAAACTCTGGAAATAGTGTACCAGAAGGCATGTTCACCAAACTTGATTTCAACCATCAGAAAATTGACTGGGAGAAGATAAAGAAAGAAGTATCGGACGCTTTCTAAGAAACAGTCATGATCATAGCTGGATACAGAAGTATACAAGGTCTGTACGTTTCTGTATTATGTATGTTGCTAATAGTAACAGCTTGATTTAACAGACACTCAGGGAAACGTGGCCAACACACGGATTGGTAGATTAAAAATAATTGAAATAGGTCACAGGTATGCTCGCATGCGGCACGCAAGTCACTGTTTTGGCTTGGGTTTTCGTGGCTTGACAGCTTTCGTGTGGCACTGAGGCCAGTGTGGCACGCAGGCTACTGTGCCACTCTTTATTATTGAGACATTTATCGAACTTTTTTGTGGGAAATTTTGTGGTATGTATTGTTAGTGATGTTGGAGCAGCAGTAGCAGCTGGTGCTGTCAGTTACCATCTTCAGTGTTGACTCTGGCATTGCTCCTGTTACTCCAACTTACCCTACCCCCTTCCCTCGACCCCTCCCTCCTTCCTGCTCTTACCTTCCCCTCTGTTGCTCTTACCTTTCCCATCGCTGGTTTTTCCTTTTTCCCCGCTTACCACCAGTATGGCCCCTCCGTCAGTGACCATGCGGGAAAGGAAACAATCAGTTTGTTTTTCACAAACAGGGGGGGAAAGGGGCCAAATAAAAAAAGGGTTATACGGTATATATTTTTTCCCCTTGAATACATTGATGGGTTTCGGGGTTTTCCTACTCCCGTTCGGCCTTTGCGCCGGGCTTGCCAGGCAACCTGGCTATTCCTGCTGGCACCCCTGTTTGAATTTTTTGGGGAAACTTAGTTGATTGGGTACTTGGGAAGGAAATCATCTAGTTTCTTCTTGAAGATTTTACTCGTTCCAGTAGTTTTTTCTGTTTTGGCAGATATTCAATAGTTGGGGCCAGTATGTGATGCGGTTTTCTCCTATTGTACCCACTGGGCCCCTACCTTTCTTAGGTTTATTTCATCCAGCAATTGTTATGACTTGCCATGTTTTTGTATGTCATCATGTACGTCTGCCCCGCTCCATGATCATTTTTCAAAATTGAGGCTTCCCCCGGTAATTTAAATGTTTTAGGGCTGTATGGGGGGCCATACTAAAGATATTTTGATATGTTCCAGCCTTGAGACTCTCCTGCACGAATGGCGCCGCCGCCTGAATAAACTTCAACCCAGAGAGACAGCGATTTGCAAGTGTCACCCTGGCATTATTTCCCCCTTTCCCCGAAGTCCCTTATCCCCCCCCCATCGTTTCCCCTGGTCGTCGTGACATTGCCTTTATAGTTTTTTAAAAAAAAAGTCACCGACACTTTTCCCACCCGCCCCTTCACGTGTTCCTTTTCTTTGTTTGGTGCTCCTCTTGTACCCCTTTTTAGGTCTTCTTCTTTCCATATCAAGAACTGGAACTTGTCCCCACGGGACGTCATGTTATTCTAAAATTCCCCTTTGAAAGATTCACTTATAATATCTTTATATCGTCTTGCTTTTTTTTTCCTGTCTTCTACCGTAGTGGATGATTTTCTCTTTTTTTGGGTATCTGCAAATAATCGAAATTTTTGCGAGTATATATATTTAGTCCGCTGGAGTGTCATCAGTGTAAAAGTGGAGTGTGTCGGGGGGTATAAAGGAGGTGTGAGGGAATAAAGAAATTTTGAAAGGGTTTTTTAAAATGTGTAAGGGTTAAAAAAGATAATGAGTTTAAGACACATGGCAACATCGGGTATTTTTATTGTAGACGTTTCGCCACCCAGTGGCTTTAAATCAATACAAATTCTAGGACAAACTTGAAGCGTAGAACTATTTTCAAAAGTGGGGTAATCAGCCCCCAACCCTAGGAGTGGGTGCGAAGAGCACTATAGCCGGGAGTTTTGAAGAGAAGAAAGAACCCTGGCGCTTATTAGTAACGTCGGTGTAGCAGACGAGGGATATCACTGGTAGGCGGGACCCCAGTGAAGTGGTCCTTCCCAAAGAGAGGGTTAGTTGTATAGTAGTTGTCGAGTCGTAAAGGGTTATGTACTGTCCCAGAATTTAAGATTCCTATGATGAGTGTCTGCAAGTTTGTACGAATGGATACAAAACCGACAAGATGAGATTAAGACACATGTGCAACTCTGGGTATCTTTATTGTAGACGTTTCCCCATCCATGGCTTTATAAATATAAAGATAGGTGGGTGAGGCAGTATGGGGTGGGGTTGTGTGGTATTTTATTATTTTCCCCTCAAAAGGTAGGTGCTCATACAGTGAGTGGGAATTTTCAGTAGTGTCAGCCTGAGCTGGGGACTTCAGTATGTCAGTTGGTGGGAATTCAGTAGTGTCAGTCTGAGCTGGAGACTTCATAGTGTCAGAGCTGGAGACTTCAATAGTATCCTTATTGGCAGACTAAGCGGGGCAAAAAGGTTTATCGTCAAGTACCCTTTAAAGGTTCATCAGTTAGGGAGCTTGAAGGCTTGGTTGGATCAGAGCTGGAGTCATTTCCCTTTGGGGAAATTCCCATCAACCCTGGCCTGTACCAAACAAATGGAATATTTGTGAAGATTCTACATCGCCTAGAGTGAGGTGACAAAAATTTGTATATGGAGATAGAGAAGAGACCAAGGGAGAGGAATTTAGATGATACACGTTTATGTATAAATGCATTCATGATTCCCGACCAGCCGGGAATCGAACCCGGCTCCTGGAAATCAGACTAACCTCCAGACGCCTTATGTATTAAACTGGGGATGATGGGGCCCATTATAGGCTAATATATAATAATAATAACTCCGGGTCCTACCACCATTTTGGGGTGGCACAGTCCTGGCTCCTCCCCCATGTAGGGGGGGCAAGTTCCTGGCTCCTCACCACCATGTAGGGTGTGGCACAGTCCTGGCTCCTCACCACCATGTAGGGTGTGGCACAGTCCTGGCTCCTCACCACCATGTGGGGTGGGGCACAGTCCGGTCCTCCCCCCCTTAGGGTGTGCCAGCCGGTCCTCACCCACCATTTTAGGGTGGGCACGTCCGACCCTCACCACCATGTAGGGTGTGGCACGTCCTGGCCCCTCACCACCAGTAGGGTGTGGCACGTCCTGGTCCTCACCACCATGTAGGGTGTGGCACAGTCCTGACTCCTCACCACCAGTAGGGTGTGGACAGTCTGGCTCCTCCCCCATGTGGGGTGGGCACAGTCCTGGGCCCCTCACCACCATGGGGGTGTGGCACAGTCCTGACCCTCACCCATGTAGGGTGGGGCACAGTCCGGGCTCTCACCCCAGTGGGTGTGGCCGCCCGGGCTCCTCACCACCATGTAGGGTGGGGACGGGTTGGCTCCTCCCCACCATGTGGGGTGTGGCCAGTCCGGGCTCCTCACCCCCAGTGGGGTGGGCACGTCCGGCCCCTCCCCACCATGTGGGGTGGGGCCCCAAGTCCTGGCTCCCTCACCCATGTGGGTGGGGCACAGTCCTGGCCCCTACCACCATGTGGGTGTGGCAGTCCGGCTCTCCCACCAGTAGGTGGGGCACAGTCCGGCTCCCACCACCATTTAGGGGTGCAAGTCCGGCTCCTCACCACCATGTAGGGGGGCACAGCCCTGGCCCTCCCCCCATGTAGGGTGGGGCACAGTCCGGCCCCCACCCCAAATGTGGGTGGGGACAGTCCGGGCTCCCCCCAACCATGTAGGGGTGGCACAGTCCGGGCTCTCCCCACCTGTGGGTGGGGCACAGTCCTGGCTCCTCACCCCCATGTGGGGTGTGGCCAGTCCTGGTCACCCCATGTAGGGTGTGGCACCAGTCCGGGCTCCCCCCCACCATGTAGGGTGGGCCAGCCCTGGTTTCCCTCACCACCAGGGGGGTTGGGCACAGTCCTGGCTCTCCCCACCTGAGGGTGTGGCACAGTCCTGGCTTCCCACCATGTGGGTGTGGCACAGTCCTGGTCCTCACCCCCATGTTTGGAAGTTGGGGCCCCCCCTCCACCACCATGTAGGGTGTGGACAGCCGGTCCTCACCACCATGTAGGGTGTGGCACGCCTGGCTCCTCCCCACCTGTGGGGTGGGGCACATTCCGGGCTCCCACCACCATGGGGGTTGGCCAGTCCTGGCTCCTCCCCCATGTGGGGTGTGGCACAGTCCGGCTCCTCACCACCTGTGGGGTTTTGGCACGTCCTGGCCCCTCACCCCCAGTGGGTGTGGCACAGTCCTGGCTCCTCACCCCCATGTAGGGGGGGCCAGTCCTGGCTCCCCACCACCATGTGGGGGGTTGGCACAGCCCGGCTCTCACCACCATGTGGGTGTGGCACAGCCCTGGCTCCTCACCCCCATGTAGGGTGTGGCACAGTCCTGGTCTCCCCCCCATTTTGGGTTGGGCACAGTCCTGGTCCTCACCCCCATGTAGGGGTGTGGCCAGTCTGGCCCCTCACCACCATGTGGGGTTTGGGGCCCAAGTCCGGCTCTTCACCCCCAGTGGGTTGCACAGTCCTGGCCCCTCACCACCATGTAGGGTGTGGCACGTCCTGGCTCCTCACCACCGTAGGGTGTGGCACAGCCCCGGGGCTCCTCACCCCCATTTGGGGTTTGGGGGCCAGCCCTGGCTCCCCCACCATTAGGGTGTGGCACGTTGGCTCCTCACCACCATGTAGGGTGTGGCCAGTCCTGGCTCCTCACCACCAGGGAAGGGGGGCACAGTCCTGGCTCTCCCCCCCAGGAGGGGGGCACAGTCCTGGCTCCTCACCACCTTTTTGGGTGTGGCACAGTCCTGGCTCCCACCACCATGTAGGGTTGCCAAATCCTGGCTCCACCACCATGTAGGGTGTGGCCAGTCTGGCTCCTACCCCATGTAGGGGGTGGCCGTCCTGGCTCCTCACCACCTGCAGGGTGTGGACGCTGGCTCCTCACCACCATGCAGGGTGGGCACTTTTGGCTCCTCACCACCATGCAGGGTGTGGACTCCTGGCTCCTCCCACCATGTAGGGTGTGGCACAGTCCGGGTCCTAACCCCCTGTGGGTGGGCCAGTCCTTTCTCCTCCCACCATGCGGGGTGGGCACAGCCCGGCTCCTCCCCACCTGCAGGGTGTGCCACAGCCCTGGTTCCTCACCACCATGGGGATGTCCACAGTCCTGGCTCCTCACCACCATGCAGGGGTGCCACCCTGGCCCCTCACCCCATGTAGGGTTTGGGCCACAGTCCGGGTCCCCCCCAAACCATGCGGGTTTGTGCACGCCTGGCCCCTCACCACCATGTAGGGTTTTTCCACGTCCGGTCCCACCCCATGTAGGGTGGCCCGTCCGGGCCCCTCCCACCAGTAGGGTGTGCCACAGCCCCTGGCTCCCACCCCCAGTGGGGTGTGGCACGCCCTGGCCCTCACCACCATGTGGGGTGTGGCCAGCCCCGGGCCCCTCCCCACCATGTGGGTGTGGCACAGTCCTGGCTCCTCACCCCATTGGGGTTGGCACAGTCCTGGCCCTCCCCATGTAGGGTGGGCACATCCTAAACCCTCACCCCCCATGTAGGGTGTGGCACAGCCCTGGCTCCCCCACCATTAGGGTGTGGCACAGTCCGGGCTCCTCCACCATTGGGTGGCCCGTCCTGTTTCCTCACCCCATGTAGGGTGTGGCCAGCCTGGCTCCTCCCCACCTTTTTGGGTGTGGCACAGCCCGGGGTCTCACCACCATCGGGGTGGGGACGTCCGGGTCCTCCCCACCATGTGGGGTGTGGCACAGTCCTGGCTCCCCACCCCCATGTGGGGTGGGGCTCTACCCCAGCAACCCTAATGGGAGTACACACCATATCTTTGTTTCAAAAACGTAAGTGGGAAGTACTCTTGTACTTTACTTAAATTAGTTCTCATACTAAGAAGTGATGTATGAGTAACAAACTCAACTGTGTTTTCTTTAATCTCTCAATAGTTCTTAATCATATAAATTTTTTTTCCCTCCAGGGGGGTAATGGGTGAGAATTTTGCAACATCACCATGGTGTCATAGTAGACGGGTTTTTATGTCTGAAGAAACGGGAATTGTAACCCCCTTCTGTAAAAAATTTAAAAGGCAAAGAAAAAAAATTTTAAATGGGTTATTTGAATGATACATTCACCGAGCCGTTATTTCTTTCCTTTTTAATGCACTGATTTTTACGTATTCCAAATTTTGGGATTAGAAGAAATTTTTTTAATGGGAAAAGGTTACTGCAGCCTTAATGAATTTAGTTTGCGATAGGTTTTTAAACCCATTAACCAACCAACCTGCTTCTTCTTTAAATTCTATTGTAATATGTTTCAAATTTCTGTATAAAATTATTTCAGTGTTTAAAGGGGGCAGCGTGTGGACTTTATTCACGGTAAACTCACCAGTGTTAGGCTCTTTTAAATTTTAAAGCTTGCGTTTTAAAACCCTGTTCCCTTTTGTGTAGGAAAAACCCCAAGTAGGTTATGATAAGCCAGGGAATCACTCTCTTATGCTACATGGTAGGGTTTCCCTTTTCACCTGGAATAGTAAGATATTAATTAACCCGTTACCACAAGGCGTAAACCTCCCCTCCATGACCTGACCGGGAATGAAAACCCCAAATGACCCAAGTGATTTGTCCCTGACTGATGAATATGACATGTGCAAACCTGGGTGTCTTTTTTATAAAAGGGTTTCCCCCTACTCGGGGGTTTTATCGTTTTTACTACTGTGTAGGTAAAAACCATTTCAAAAAAAAGATGCCCAACGTTGTACGTGTGTTTTTATCATCATGAGGGACAGTGTGCTAGTACTGGAGTGCTTGTGTTTCTCTATAATGTTGTTTTAAACATTTCTATCTCCCAGTTTTATAGAAATCAAAGAAAGGTTGTTTTACCTTAAATTTCCCTTTCATTTTCGAATTTGATGAAAAAAGATTTTAATTGCTTTGAAACCCAAGAATGTATTGAGACAATCGCCCTTCCATGGCTTGAAAAATGTCATTACATCACCAAGTATGATCCGGAAGTAATATCTATGGTAATATTCACTCTCCAATTTTTCCTAAACAAGTGTTTTAAAGTTTAGTAAAGGTTTTTTTTTTTGGAAAAAAGTAATTTTTCACTGCTAAATGTTCTCTGTTGGTAGCTTCACCGCCCCCCCCTCCCCTTTCCCTACCATCCCACAGTTCTTATGGTTAGCCTCCCCCACCCACCCCCACCCCTTTGGTTTACGGGCCATTAAACACTTTTTTGGGTACATCTTTTTTACTCTTCTCTTTCATATATAAAACTTTTTTGATAACTGCTTTTTTTAATTACAATGGTTGTGTATTAATTAAATGTAATTAATATGTGTACAGCAGCTTTTATGGTTTCTAAAGTTAAAAGAGAATGTTGAAATATAAATGATTTTGATGGTGAGGGTGATGTGAATGATGGATGACTGTTTAATGTAAAAGGAACCCTGAAGCGGTGATGCCCTTTAAATGAGGTAGTAATGGAGGGTAGTCCTCCTTTAACTGAGCGCACCCTGCTAATTGTTCTCACTTTCTTTTAGTGCGGACAAGGAAGGGGGACTGGGTCGTTACAGATTCCTGGCCAGGGCTGGGGTACGTTGGTGGTAAACAAGCTACCTCATCCCGGTCCCCGGGGCACAACCCGTATGTTGTCTGCCCCAAAAATGTTTCGGTAGTCTAAAATAGTACTACTTCCGAATTATACTTCACCCACCCCGCACTAATATTGCCCCCTTTAATTTTGTTAAGGGCTTCAACAAAGTGGGTTTTAGCATCATGGGGGACGTCAATAAATTCCTTTTGGGGGTGATATGGGTTATGTTTTTCACGAAATAGTTAACGTTGTAAACAAACCCTGGAAATGGTTTGAACCATGGGAAATGAGTCAAAAAATTGCATTGTGGTCCAGTTGTGGCCCATGCTACCCTCCCCATGGTGTTTTAAATACGCCTTTCTCCAAACCCCCTACCATTATGTATCTCCCGCTTAGGCAAATTCGTTTACCAACATGGTCTTAGGAAAAGAAACCCCGTCATTAAAATAAGGGAGGCGTATACCTATTGAAGAATCTCTTGGGCCAGCGGTCCAGTGGGGGGCCCACCTAATGCTGGTTCGATCCCACCCTTTTTGGGTTTTTGGCAATTTCTTCCATTTTTTCGAACACAGATGGAGACACTTTCAGCTGCCTACACCCCCCCCCCACCATCAGGTTGGGGGTAGGTAAGGAGGCCACCAACCTATTGGGGAATTTTTTGTTCCCTTTTTTTTGCAAAAGAACTCTGTACCCTTCATTCAGCTTCAGTTTTGGGGATTCTGTGCCGCCTTTTGGTTTTTGGGCATCTTACTCTCAATTTGGGTCTATGCAAATTTTCCCTTTCTTCTCCCCCCCCAAAAAAATTTATCCCCTTTTCTTTTTCTTCCCACTGGGGATTTTTACAAGAGGGGGCCCCTGCACAGCTCCATTTTTGCTTTGGGATAATTTCTTAGTGGTTTTGGTTAGAATGGTTTTTAAACTAGGGTTGGGGGTTTTGGGGCTTTGGGGGAATGAAAAAGGGGTGGGGAAATATTTTTTTAGTGGGGTTTATTTTGGGAGGACCTACCCATTATGGGGCCCAAAAGGGTCTTGCAATGTTCCCCCTTTCTTATGCTTGCTGGGCTAGACATTTGGGTCCCCTGGCCTCTTGGGGAAAATTTATTTTGCTTCTTTTGCAAGGGAAAAAATACTGTTCCCTTTTTTCCCAGCTTTGAGCAGTATCTCTTCCCCTGCACGGGAAGCAGAATCAATAGAATAAGTTGTCAGTGACCCTTAAAAACCCCAACAAGAAATGGAAAAAACAATGTAAAAGGGGCCAGGACCCTGCCTAAGGGGTATGAGCTTTTCACTTTGTTAAAACTGGATTTGCGTTTTTACTGCTATGCTTTTGTTAATTGGATATTCGTTTTTACTACTATGCTTTCTTTTCTGTTTGTCAGAAAAAATTTAATATCCTTTTTCCTTTTATTTTTTTTGTAATCACTCCCCTATTGCATTTGTCGATCTCTTTTCAAAAAACCGTATGTACAACATCTTTTATTTTGGTTTTCTTCCAATGCCTCCTCGTTCTTTAATGGGTTTTTGTGTTATGAAACAAAGATTTTCCACACTAAATCCATACTGGGTTTTGGGGTTTTGAGATTAGGTGGTCCATAAAATTTGCATTTGGGATCTCATCACCCTTTTGAAAATTTCAGGGGTGCAAATGTTAGGGCTTCTGGGATGCAATTTTTAGTAGTGCTCTACTGCCTTCTTTATGCTGGTAGCTTTTTGTACATTCTTAAAAGGGCCTGATGCTGATGAGGCACCTTGATCTAGGAAATTGGGTCTGTTCTCCAGTCCGAATTGAGCCCCCAATGCCCTTCCATCCCCCTCCCCCTTTTACACACACCAAAACATGTACCTCCCCTGATTTTTAATTTTAATTTAAGTCCCTGGTATTTTACTTATATCTAAGCTTTTTTTTTTCAAATGTTACTCGGTCATGGCATTTGCATTTCTTTATAATTACTACAGGGGAACCTCAAAAAACGAACTGTCCCAACACAACAATTATGTAAATGTATTTTTGTAAGTGCTTTTTAAGTGTATTTTTAGGGTCTGAAAAGAACAAAACTAATTACTTATTCCCGATGGGAATAAATTCATTCGGTTTAAAGGGGCTCGAACAGCCTTCTGGCTGAAAAAGTTCGAATTTTTAGGTTCCACGTATTTCTTTTTCAAAAAAAAAAATTCTGCAGGATTAGTGTTTGTTGGTTAATGACTGTGTGTATTTAGTGCAAGTTAAAAAATTTTTTGTATTCTCCACCCGCTTGCATTTACTGTATTGCTGAACATTGCTTTATGTTTGGGATTTTTGAATTTGTGTTATTTTTTTTTTTTTTCAAAAAACCAGCCGATCCCACCCAAGGGGGTGGCCCAAAAAGAAAAAAAAAAAGTTTCTCTTTTTAAAATTTGTAATTTTTGCAGGAGAAGGGGTTTCTAGCCCCTTTCTCCGGCATTTTTGTCGCCCCTTACGACAGCATGGCTTACGGGGGAAAATTCGTTCCACTTCCCCCGAAGATTATTATTATTATTATTATTATAAAGAAGCACTGAACCTACAAGGGTCAAGTTTTGCTATTTCTTTTTCATCATTGGTTGATCTGGCACTTTGGGGGTGTTGCATGCCCAATTTTTCTTGAGAACTTGTACACTTGTTCCGACAATGTTTCTGATATCATGTGGCAATGTTAAACAGTCTGAGATCATGGATGTTGATACAGCGTTCTCTTATTGTGCCCATGGCACCCCTATTTTTCACTGGGTTTTTTTACACCTACCCCCTATCTCACCCCCAGTATGTTTTATGGCAGTGTGCAGATTTGCTACCAGGGCCTCAAGACCTTTCCTGTACAGTATTTCCCTTTCCTTGAAAATTGCTGCTAAATATAGGTGATTAAATATATACACCTGATATCCTAAAATTTCCCGATTCTTTGGGGGTTTGCCTATGACCCGCTATGTTACTTTCAAAAATGAAAATAATTAATGACAAGTGACAGGAGTCTATGGTTACTAAAAGGCTTATCTTCTGTAAATAATGAAAAATCACATGTATTTAATTTTAAAAAATTTCCATGAAACACAGTTTAATTACTAATACCTTATTTACCATTCATAAAATGTTGAAAGGGATGCCCAAACTTTGTATCAACGATTTTTTATTGTTTAGTATCAGCTAGAGTTGGAAACTGTATCGTATCAGTAGTTTTGAGGTATCTGTTAATTTTTTGGTGTCGTCCCCTATCTGCTAATTTTGATATATCAGTTTGCCCAAAATTGAGTATTGGGAGGGAAAAATTTGGGTAATTTTCCCCTCCCTAATTTAATATAACATAAAAAAATGGTGTCCTGGCTCTAAACGAAACAAAATGAAGGGGGTAGGAGAGTTTCGTGGGGGGAAATAAATGGGGTTAAATTTGGGGTACTGAGAGAGTTAAGCAAAGGAAGGGTAGCAGTAATGTTAAAAGACAGTTATGGAAGGAGAAAAAAGAAAAAAATGTGTAAAAAAACAAAAATAGTGGATTAAAGTAAAGGTTGGTCGAGAAGGGGGGAATAAGGTGTATGCCCTGGGAAGAGAGGAATGCAGGGAGAGAGGAGATTTTGGGAATGTAAGTGAATGTATGGGGGCCTTTTTACCCCAAATGAGGAGTATTTTTGGTAGGGGACCCCGAATCTAAGAGGAGAAACTTTTTTGAAGGGTTTTGGGAGGTAAGTTTGGAGTGCCAGGTGTAAATGATAATGGGAGCCCCTTTTATTGAACTTTGTTTAAAAAAGGGTTTTGTTTTTAGGTAAAAATATTTTAAGAAAAAGAATAAATAAGTATACAAATTTGTGTGGGGGAAATGCAGTATTTGGTTGGGTTTTGTATTGGGAGATAAAAGACTGTTGAGTAGACTTCAGGTGACATTTTTTAGAGGGGGCCCAGATATATAGATCTTTTTTAGTTGTAGCTACACTGAGAGTAAAAAAAGGTGATGGGGTAAAGGGAAAAGAAGCTCAGGGAAAAGAGGTGGGAAGGGTTTTTAAACTAAAAGAGGAGGCGTTAGGGAAGAATAAACGTATTTTGGGGGAAAATGGGCTAAAAGAGAGCTTGGAATGGGGTCGAAGAGGTATGGGATAGGAAAAAAAATGTGTGTTGTGTTTAGCAGAATTTGTGGTTACAGGAAAGTGGGTGCGGAGGGAAGAGGAGCGATTGGTGGAATGATGAGTAAAGAGGTGAAGGGGGAAAAATTAGCATTGAGAAATTTTTTTAAAGCAGAAGTGATCAAAGGGGGGAAGAGTTATGGAGGAAAAAAAAGAGAGGTTAAGAGGGTGGTGAAGCAAAGAAAAAAAGAGCAAATGAAGAGTGGGTGAGATGTTTTCAACAAAATTTTTTTGAAAAAAAGAAAAAGTTTTGGATGAGATTAACAAGTTAAGAAACCTAAGAACAAATGGATTTGTCTTTAAAAAAAAGGAGAGGAGAGTTTTTAAATGGGAGGTTTTTGAGGTATTGGGGAAAATGGAGGGAATATTTGAGGAATTGTTAAAATTTTATGAAAATAGGGAAGCTGTATTTGTGTATAGGGCAAGGAGGAATAACATCTTGTAGGAGTGAGGAAGAGCCCCGTTTGAGGTGGGGGGAAATTGTGAGGCGTAGGTAAAAAGAAAGGGGGGGAGGCAGCCGGGATTGATGGGATAAAGATAAAATGTTAAAAACAGGTGGGGATTTTGTTTTGGAGTGGGTTTGGGGCAAAATTATTTAAAAAATGTATGGAAGAGGGTATACCTAGGGATTGGGAGGGAAACTGCATAGTTCCCTTTTTATAAAGGCAAAGGGGATAAAAAAGGGTGCAAAATTTTTAGGGGGATAAGTCTGTTGAGTGTACCTGGGAAAGTTATGGTAGAGTTATAATTTAAAGAATTAAGATAAAAGGGGGAAAAGGATGCAGATGAAAAAAAGTGGGGTTTAGGAAAGGTAGGGGGGTGTGGGGCCAAAGGGGTTTCAGTGAAAATATAAGTGAACATATTTAATAAGGCTAAAAAGGTCTTTGGGCATTTATGGTTTGGAAAAGGGTATGACGGGGGGATAGGGGGGCAATGTGGCAGATGTTGCAAGTGTTGGGTGTAGGAGGTAGGTTTGAAAGCAGGAAGAGTTTTTACGGGATAGTGAGGGTCAAGTTAGAGTATTAGGAAAGAGGGAAATTTTTTCCCCCGTAAAAATAGGCCTTAGACAAGGATGTGTGATGTCACCGGGTTGTTTAATATATTTATAGATGGGGTTGTAAGAGAAGTAAAACGAGGGTCTTGGCAAGAGGCTGGGAAAATTTAAAAAATAAGAATCACACACAAAGTGGGGGTTGTCACAGTGCTCTTTGCGAACACGTGCCTTTGGGGGGATTCTGAAAAGAAATTGCAGAGTTGGGGGATGAATTTGGTAGGGGGGCAGGAGAAAAAATTAAAGGTGAAAACAGGGAAAAAAAAGTAAGGTTTTGAGGAAAAAAAAAGATTAGGTTGGATGAAAGATTGAATATCAGTTGGGGGGAGAGTATGGGGGGAGGGGAACGTATTAATTTTGGGAGTGGACGGTCAGCGGATGGGGGGTTTTGAAAATGAGGGGGAATCATAGAATTGATGAGGGAAAAAGAGTGAGGGTGACTTAGGGTTTTTGGAGACAAAGAACTTTGTCCCTTTGGGGCAAAGAGGGGGAATGTATGAGAGTTATTTTTACCAAAGTCTTAATGGGGGGTGAAGGTGGGTGATGAATGTTGCAGCGAGGGAAAAAGGGTGGAGGCAGTGGAGATGTCATGTCTGAGAGCAAGTGTGGTTGAATATAAGCAGAGAAAAATTTTGTTTTGGAAATTAGGAGGAGGTCGGGGGTTACCAAAACTGTTTTCCAGGGGTGAGGAAGGTTGTTAGGGGGTTCGGAATGTAAAAAATGGGCGAAAAAGGTGACTTCAAGAGTGTATCAGTCTGTAGTGGAAGGAGGCGGGTAGGGGTCGGCCTAGGAAAGGTTGGAGGGAGGGGGTAAAGGGGGTTTTGTGTGCGGGGGTTGGGTTCCAGGGGCATGCATGGGTTTTGATAGGGGTGAAAAGGAGACAAAAGGTTTTAATACTTGACGTGCTGTTTGGGGTGTGACAAAAAAACATTTTAAGGGACCAGGGGAAAAAAACCCGGCCCGGGCTTGAGCCTGGGGATGGAAGTACAGTGCCCGCACTCTGAAGGAGGGGTGTTTTTTGTTGCAGTTTAAAAACTTTTGTGTAAGCACCCTTCTGGCAAGACTTTATGGAGTGAATGATGGGGAAAATTTTTCTTTTTGGGCCACCCCTTGTGGACCCCGGGCCCTGTGTTTAAAAAAATAAAAATTTTTCCAACAACAATATCAATAAAACAACATTTTGCGCTCATTATTGTTTACCATTTTCAAAGTTATTTACAGTTATTTATTAATTAATGCTTAATTTTAAAATTTTTTTAAAGGGGGGCAGAGTGTTTGAAAATTTTGGGGGTTTTAAAGAATTAATGTTATTTGTTTAGTGACAAAAAAAGTAAAAAGGGGGAATAAATATATTTAGGTTTTTTTTTGAAGTGGGGTGGTTGTGGGAGATTTTCGAGTTGCAGTGTGTGTGAAACGCCGGGCCCAAACGTCGAGTTTAGCAACAAAAGGACAGCCAGCGCAAGTTAACACAGAAACACAAGCAGAGGGGAGCGCAGCAAAATATTAAAAGGCCAAAAAAAACAGGCAGCCCCGTTGCAGGTAGTGGGGAAAAAATTTAACAAGTCCAACCCCAAATTAGCCAGCAAGGGGAAGACAGACCACCTACTCTTAAGTTTTCAACAGCCGGGATTAAAGTACACTCACTCTTTTTAATGTTTCATTAGTGTGTTTATTTTTTTTTTATATGTTTTAATGAAGTACAAAAAAAATTTAAGACACTAGCTATCTCATCAGTCAAAAAAAAAAAAAAAAAAACACATTCACCATCACTCTTTCTATCATGGTCTTGCCAAGGTGTACTGGTATTACAGCTCCACCCTTCCTTCAGAGTATAGGCACAATACTTCCTACCTCCAGGACTCAAGTCTGGCTAACTGGTTTCCCTGAATCTCTTCATAAATGTTACTTTGTTCACACTCCAACAGCATGTAAAGTCATAATGACGACATATCTCCACTCCTATCCGACATGCTTGCATATGCCTGTTGGATATCCAAGCCCTTTGCACACAAAACCTCCTTTACCCCCTCTCTCCAACCTTTCCTAGGATGACTCCTACCCTTCTTTTCCTTCACTACAGATTTATACACTCTCGAATTCACCCTAATTTGCTCCCTCTTTGAATATCCAAACCACCTCTGGATAATACTTTTAGTAATCCCGCACCTCCTAATTTCCAAATTACAACAAATTCTCTGCATAATATTCATACCACACATTGCCCTCACATGACTTCTCCACTGCTTCTAGCATCCAACTCATTGTAACATTTAAAACCCTTCTTCACAACTCTGTAGTGTTGGTACAACTGTCCTCTGGTACATTTTTCTAATTGCCCTCCATGAATAAAAGTTTTCTGTCTCCACAGATGCTTCAGTGCACCACCCCTCTCCCCTTTGTCAGTTCTATGGTTCACCTTATCTTTCATAAGCCATTCAGTGTTGCCATTGGTAAATAAAGATAAATGGGACCAATGAAAATGTGACTTGACCTGAACTGCATGTGAGCAGTAATTAAATAAAAGTTCAATTTTGTCTGAATTCCAGGGATTTCCATCTTAAAGGGTTGGTTCAAGGTAGCAGAATCATGATTTACATGTTTGGAAGATACGGTTGGTGTTGCTATTATATATCATTTTTTTACATATTACTAATTTTTCATTCTGAAAATCTTTTAAAAAATTTAAATTATAATAATTGTATGTAAAGATGTACTGTGTTGCAAAGAAGTGAACAGTGTGCAAAAATGAAATCTGTACTGTATATTTCTAAATGGTAATTGTTATTAATATGATTATCGCAGGTTGAAGAGGTGACAATAGTGCAAGTGTGAGAGCCGCCCCAGCACCTACACAGCATCCACCTGTTGCAGCCACATTCAAAATCTTTGCTCCTCGTACAGAGGATATGAACAAAGGCTATCTCATGTTCTTGATGATGATCCACAGTGCACAGGTACGAAAGAAAGATTTTTTTTTGAAAGATTTTTTATTTGCGATCTATTTGGACATTTTGAATATTAAAGATTTTTGTGTAATAAATAAGTTGCTTCATATCTTAGCTCATCTTTATTGTAGCATCATTGTATGTGATACTTTTAATTGCTTAAGATGAAACAAACTTTAAATATACCTTGTGTAACAGCTTTATATGTAAAATCGAATTTACCACTCTTTCATGTACTGTACTTCCTCAATTTTACATCGTCTTTTTGATCCCTGCATTACATACCTATAATATATCCCTGCATTTACATAAACTATAATACATGTACATGTATATTATGGCCGGTTTCAAGAGTTCCACCTTTGAAATTTTATGCCAGAATTAAATTTTCATCTGACTGGTCAACCCGATTTTTGCTACTGGTGGCCCCTAGGCATATATAACCATTGTAGCTGGGTTTGAATTGCCACTTTCTGCGGGAAATATTTTTCTCTTACTAGAGTAATCTAACTTCCCCCCCAAAAAAATAATGTACTAATCAAGATAATTCAATTTTCAGTGCTGAAAGAGGAGCCTGACGACCTAACCCATCTGGCACCCTCAGGTTGGTGACACATAAAGTACCTCTCTTAGAAGTACCTAACTTAATCTCGAGTCATGATGACACCGGCATGCTCCACGAGGTTTCTACAACTGATCCCTGAACTAGACGATATGTTCACCTTTGACTATCAGATGCCTATTTCTAGTTTGATGTATTGATTTCAACTGAAGCTTCTGATAATAGTGAAGAACAAGAAGAAAGTCAAAAATACATATATGATGAAAATAAGCTCATTAGTGGTTTTTAAAGTGTATGAACAGGTAATATTTAATGTTTTCACGAAATTTGCAGCAATGTCATTTCTCACACTATGCCAAATATAAAGTAAAAATATTTTCAAAAAAAACATTGTAATATTTTTCAGTCTATTAAGAGGGCCGTGATTTTTTTTTCAGTGCTGTGCTGTACTCCTTTGGTATTCATGAATTCTCTGATCTGTTAATTTTGTTTAATGTTCTGCTGCTCTTCCCAGGACTGGGATTGTGGCTGCTCTATTCTTGGATGGATCCAAGATTTCAAGTACTTTAAATTCTTTGAAAAGAGCCAGAGACTCATGAAGGAATTTATAAACTATTTAAGCAGAATTACTGTAATCTACAAT
>NC_069489.1:22497965-22513853 GCF_026875155.1 Cherax quadricarinatus | reverse complement strand
AAAGGAGTTCCACAAGCCCAGCAGTTCAAAAACCATGCCCATAAATTGTAAATATGTAATATATGATAGAACATTAGTATTATACAATATTTGGGGCATGTTTATTGTAATAAACAACAGTGGTAAACAATAATATGATAATAACTTTAGTGTGGTTATTGTGTTCAATACAGTGAGTATATATATATCAATTATATACAGTATTGGTCTCTCAGGCCCCAAATGTTAGTAGGAATAGAAAAAAATTGGAAAAGAAAAGAAAAAACAACTAAAACAACAAAATAATATAATACGCGTATGTGGAATTCGTCGATGTTGCCACCACCACATCATTTTCTACAAACTTCTTGGCACTGTATCTCGGTAAGTACTGATCAGATTCTAATTTTTTTTTTTTTATTACCTTCACAAAAATATGCTCTTTAATTCTGTAAGAAAAAATAATTTTTTTTTTTCAAAATTTCTTGGACACTGGTGCGTGACTTCAGATTTTGGCCTTGGACCCTGAAAGGGTTAAGGCATCTATGGAATGGAAGTTTATCCATGGAGGCAAAAAAGGTGAATGTACCAGATTATATTAGTATCAATACTTTCATGTGGGTGTGAGGCATGGGTTTCAAACATTGGAGCAAGAGGACTGGAGGCAGTGAAGATATCATGTTTGAGAACAATGTGTGGTATACATACCTTGAGGATAATTCAGAGCATTGAGAAAAGATGGTATGGGGGTTACCAGAAATATAATTGAGGGGGCTTAGGAGGGAGTGTCGAGGTGGGTTGGACATTTAGAAAGCATGTAGCAGAATAGGATAACTAAGAGTATATATTAATCTGGGGTGGAATGAAGGAAGGGGTAGGGAGTTGTCATAGGAAGGGATGGAGGGAGGGTATGAAGGAAGTTTTGAGTGCTTGGGGCTTAAACATCTAAAAGTCTTGTGTGAGCATAATGGGTTGGAGGCTTGTTATGCTGTTTGGAGTGTCAGTGCAGTAACATTTATGAAGGGATTCAGGGAAACTGGTTATCCAAACCTACATCTTTGGAGTTGTAAAGTACAATGCCTACACTCTACAGGAGGGGTGAGGATGTCTCAATTGAGAGGGTCATCTAAATGGTGATGTCAGCATACTTTTGGCATGACAGCAGTTGAATGAATAATGGTGAATGTGTTCCCTCTTTTGGGTCACCCTGCTGTAGTGGGAGATGGATGGTTTGTTATAAAAGTACATTACAGTGTTTGATTTACTCCATTTCTAGAAGAATGGAAATACAATATAGGTAATAACACAAGGACTGATGGGGTAAATATACACTGTATATCTTTGTGTCATCCCATGATGGGGTAATGGGGTGAAAGTTATTTGAGATGAGCCTTTAGTATGCCACATTCCTTTGAAATATAATGAAGTGACAGCAACTAAAAATGATTTTAATGAGATACAGTTAGTTGGTGGTTATGTCACATTAATGATCAGTTTGATTTACAGAGCTCTGAAAGTTCGTCGAGAGTATGGAGAAATTGCCACGTTGCTACAAGGAGTCATGAATGTTTTGGAACATCTCAAGTGCTACAAACATATTCCTCAAGTTGCAGACTTAGCTCACCAGGTTAGTCAGAGTCATCACCTTCCACAATACTAATAAAGATTTTTTCCTAATGTAAGAAGACCAAAATATATACTGTAATACATTTGAACCTTGAGAATCCAGAACTTAAAGCATTTGTTCCACTGGTTGTTCTGAAAATTTTCTCAGGATTCTGGCTCTCCCTGAAATACTGATTACCTTTACCTTTGATATATCTTTGAAGAGTTTCGAGAGTTAATCTACTCTCTGAGCCCGGCCATGGGCTAGGCTCATCTGGTGCTTGCCTGGTCAGCCAGGCTGTTGCTGCTGGAGGCCTGCTGCCTCACATATCCATCACAGCCTGGTTGATCTGGCACCTGGTGAAGATACTTGTCCAGTTTTTCCTCTTGAGGGCTTCTACACTTGTCCCAGCCGTGTTTCTGGTATCTTCTGGTAAGATGTTGAACAGTCTGGGACCCCAGATGTTGTTACAGTGTTCTGTTATTGTTCCCATCGCACCCCTGCTCCTCACTGGGTTTATTTTACACTTCCTCCCATATCTCGTACTCCGGTATGTTGTTATGACAGTGTGCAGATTTGGGACCAGGCCCTCGAGTATTTTCCAGGTATATATTATCATGTATCTCTCTCTCCTTCGCTCCAGTGAATACATGTTCGTGACTTGCAGGCGTTCCCAGTAGTTTATGTACTTTACAGGCTCAATGTGAGCTGTAAACAATCTCTATTTGTTCCATCTCTGATATTTCTCCTGCTTTGAACGGGGCCATCAGCACTGAGCAATATTCTAAGTGAGGGAGTACTAGTGATTTGAAGAGTGTCACCATCGGCATTATTTCCCTTGTTTTGAAAGTTTTCAGTATCCAGTTCAGTGGAACCTCTACTTGCGAGCGCATCCACGTGCGAGTTTTTCCAAATATGAGCAGTCGATGGGTTGATTTTTTTGCTTCCATACGCGAGCAAAATTTCCATAAGCGAGCAGACCTCGAGGGAGGTTCCTTGACGCTTGTGAGGGGCTCTTTCTCTTGGTCTAGGGAATTGTATCTCATTTGTTTGTTGGACTATCTTATTGAAACTTGGGCAATATATGATGGAAAGATGTTTCTTAACATACACCAAAAATAAAAAAAAAAAATCGAGCATAAATAATGGATTCACTTCTAAGAAATTTAGCCACCCCTTAGCGGTATTTCGTAGGGTTTTTAGGGTTGTATTCCCTTTTTTTTTTGGTCTCATTTGATAGAATGGAAGATATATTATAGAAATAGATATGATTTGGATTGCTTTCACAACGAAAAGTATCTTGAAATTGAGCTCGATGAGGGAGAAATGCTTGTTTGCTCGACTATGTTTAAGAGTAAACAAATGACGTCACTGTCCATTCCAATATGCAGTCATGAATGGGTTAACATTATTTATACAATTATAGCAATAAGGCATAATAGTAAATCTTATATTTTTTGTGTGAATAAAAATTACAAATTATTTATATTGTAATAATAATACTGTAATAGTAATAGGATACGGCCGGTGTGTTGAAAGAAAGTAATAATAATAATAATAATAATAATAATAATAATATGCATAATAATAATAGTTTAATATAATACAATAACAACAGCAACAATAATAATAATAATAATAATAATAATAATAATAATATATGTATAATAATAATACATATATTTAATAATAATGTACTATATAATAATAATTATAATAATAGACGGCTTCAAAAGGCAGTCACTAGATGGCAGTGTTTACCACAACAAAGAGGGAGTGGTTGTGGCGGCCTCCACCTGTTACATAATGACATATTTTATTCACTCTAGAGTATATATCAGGTTTCTATATTTATATTGATTATCATTTCATATTAGATGAACCGTAATAGATAAATAAGCCATAGAGTTGATGATAGCGAAATATTCAAGGAGTATTTTGTCCTGTCTCCAGACAAACTCTCGTTGGCCGCCGCCGCCACACATATAATGACATATTTTATTCATTCTAGAGTATATATCACGTTTCTATGTTATTTATATTGTTTGTTATGTCATATTAGATGAACTATGATAGATAAATAAGCCGTAGAGTTGATAGAAAAATATTCAAGGAGTATTTTGTCCTGTCTCCAGACAAACTCTCGTTGGCCGCCGCCGCCACACATATAATGACATATTTTATTCATTTTAGAGTATATATCAGGTTTCTATATTATTTATATTGTTTATTATGTCATATTAGATCAAGTGAGATAGATAAATAAGTCGTAAAGTTGATATTAGTGAAATTATTGAAGTACAGAATTCCACTGGAATGGATTAATTGCATTTCAGTTAATTTAAAGGAGAAAAATTGACTCTGCAAACAAGCAAATCTAGTTGCGAGCAAGGTCATGGAACGGATTAAACTCGCAAGTAGATGTTCCACTGTAATGTTTTCCCAAGAACATCTTGCTTGTTACACTGTTTACCTCATGACAAAAATCACTGAAGCTTTAGAAGAACACCAAAATGCAGATGTGGGTTACATGGATTTTTTTAAGGTTATTTGACATTTGTGACCATGGAAAAGTATCCTGTAGAATGAGTTCAGTAGGCATAGTGGGGAAAAGTACGGGATGAATATTCAAATTTTGAACAGACAGAACAGAGTGGTAGTAAAGAAAATAAAGATGAGTTTCAGCTAAGTAAAAAGTTCAGTACCCCAAGGCAGTTTCCTTGCAACTTTAGTGTTTCTCATTCTCATAGCAGATACTGTATACATGAAAATATTAGTCATATTTTTTATATCAAATTAACCCTCTCAGGGTCCGTCCCGTAGATCTACGGCTTTACGTTCAGGGTCCAAACCGTAGATCTACGCCATGAGCTCAGCTCACTCTGATAAACTGTGAGTGGTACATTTGGGCCTAGATATGAGAGAATACATCTATGTGGTATGTGTGCACCACATAAAACAGATCCTGCAGCACACTGTGTATAATGAGAGAAAAAAAATGAAATCATGATTTTTCGATTAAAACAGCAACTTTGCAGTGTTTTTTCGTATGTTTTTTATAGTTGTATTTGCGATTTCTTGGTCTCATTTGATAGAATGGAAGACGTATTACAGAAATAGAGATGATTTTGATTGGTTTTAGCACTGGAAATGGCTTGAAACTTAGCTCAAAGTAGCAGAAATGTTAAATTTTTGCCGATATTCAAGAGTAAACAAACGACCTCACACATCGAATACACGTCAGCTGGTGGGTCTAATATACATTCACAAATATGGTGATGATATTTATACAATTATTACAATATTGCATAACAGTAAATCTTCTATTTTTTGGTGTGAATAAAAATTCATTATGTGAATAAAAAATCAAAATGGAATTTATTTGTAAAGCCTCAAAACATAACTAATGAACAGAGGAAATGTTAGTTTAGTGCCAGGAATGCCTACATTGTTCATTCTGGACCCTATTTTGAAATTGGAATATTTTGAACTTTGTGTTAAATTGGCCAAATTAACAATTTCCGATCACTTTATTTTGTAGTTGAAACAGTTGACTTGGCGATTTCTTGTGCTCAATCGATAGAATAGAAGTAATACTAGTGAAATAGCTAAGAATTTGGTTGATTGGAATAATGTAATTGCCTAAAATGGGAGTCAAAGTCGGCAAAATCGCCGATTCGTAAATATCGCTGAGACATCAAAATTCGCGAGAGCATAATTTCGTCAATTTTCCACCAAATTTCGTACTTTTTGTTTTATTACCTTCACAAAAAGATTCTCTATAACGATTTCATAAGAAAAAATAACAAATTTTTTTTTTTTTGAAAATTCTTGGACACTGGTGCGTGACTCCAGATTTGGGCCTTGGACCCTGAAAGGGTTAAGTATGAAAATCACTCTCAGTGGATGTTGGAGAAAAATCACAATCAGGTATCAACTAAGTCTTAAAATAGGCAGATGAAAATGTAAATGTTCAGTGGTGACATATTTCAGTTGCTTAGATGTAGAGAGAATGAAGAATTCAAAACAGTTGGAAAATACAGAATGAAGGCAGCTTATCATGTATAACGTAAGAAACAGGTAAAAGATTTAGGGATAATAATATAAGATAATATGTCATTAAGAGATCATAATAGAGTAAATGATGCAGGGGCCAGAAAAATGACACTGTAGATAATGAGAGCTTTTCAAAATGAGAAATGCTGAACCTACTGGTATTCACATCACTTGTCACATCTGGCATAATACGTACTGTATTCACATCTCTGATCAAGGCAGTAGAGATATCAAAGCTAGAAAATGTTCAGAGATTATTTACTGCTTGCCTGGTATCAGTAAAGCATTTTAAATTACTAGGAATGCCTCAAAATATCTGGAATTCGCTCTCTGGAGCAAAGAGGTCAGAAACACCTGATAATGTACTCCTGGAAGATATTGGAGGGCCAATAACAACTCATTGGAGTGAGATATGGCAGAAGTCTTAAATAAATCCATTGAAAAATAGGGTTTCTGTGAGTACATTAACCCTTTCAGAGTCCGTTCTGTATTCCTACAACTTTAAGGCCAGTGTCAGTGATGTGGTTCTACCCCATAAGCTCAACTCACTCAGATAAGCTGTGAGCAGTAAATTTGGGCCTGGATATGAGAGAATGAGTTTGTGTGGTAAGTGTGCACCATATAAAAAAATCCTGCAGCATGCAGTGCATAATGGGAAAAAAACTGCCACCATGTTTTTGGTTTAGGACAGCAACTTTGTGGTGTATTTTTGTATGGTTTTTATGGAAAATATTACAGAAATAGAGATGATTTTGATTATATTTAGGGCTGAAAATAGCTTGAAAGTGAGTTCAAAGTATTGGAAATACTCAATTTTTGCCAGTGTTCAAGAGTAAACAAATCAAATCACGTGTCCATTACACATCAACTGGTGGGTCTAATATGCATTCAGGAATGCAGTGATATTATTTATACAATTTATTAAAACATAACTAATGAACAGAGAAATGTTATTTTAGTGCCAGGAAGGCCTGCATTGTTTATTCTGGACCCTGTTCTAAATTGAAATATTTTGAAATTTGTGTAAAATTGGCCAAATTACCAATTTCTGATCACTTTATGGGTAGTTGAAATAGTTGATTGGGCAGTTTCTTGTGCTCAGTTGATACAATGGAAGGTATACTAGCAAACTAGCTAATAATTTGGTCAACTGGAACAATGTAATTGGCCTAAAATAGGACTTAAAGTGGGCAAAACTGCCAATGCATGAATATTGCTGACACAGCAAAATTTGGGATAGTATAATTTTGTCAGTTTTCCATCAAATTTTGTATTTTTTGTTTTATTACCTTCAGGAAAAGATTCATTACCATTTCATAAGAAAAAATAAATTTTTGTTTTTTTGAATTTTTGGATGGTATGGACAAGTTTCAGATTGGGGGTCTGGACCCTGAAGGGGTTAAGAGGCCACTGTCAACATTCATGAGCCAAGACTCTTCAACCTGCTACCAGCAGATATTGAAAATATTGCCCAAACATATGTGCAAGTTTCCAAGTGGAAACTGAGCCAGTGCCTCCCACTACAAAAATTACTTGTGTTTATATGTCTTGAATAAAATGTGTCAAAATTCTAAACCAAAACTAACTATACAGTTTTGTTAAACACATGCTCAGTGGAATTCAGAATTCTAAATCAAAACCAACTAGTATACAGTTTTGTCAAACACATTCAATGGAATTGCTCAGCTTTCATGTGAAATTTACTTTAGTACTGGTGTCATCTGATCTCTTTACAGAAATATAGCCATATTTTTGATGGAGTAAGGCAAGCGAGTGGTAACCCTAGTGGAACTTACAGATAGAAATTAAATACGAACTAGCTGCACTATTTTTATTAAAATAGTTTTTAATAAATTTACCAGACACCCAGAAACTTTTCTTTAGTTTCAATATTTTAAATAAAAAAATCACATGAATTTTCTGCATGAGACTCACCCTCTTGTTCTTTTTAGGTGCATTAAATGATGAACTGTTGAAAGGTTTGGATGCAAACATTTCAGATCGCATCATTAAATTAGTTTTGTTTTGTGTTGATGTGGTTTCTGAATTTTCCTACAGGTGGAACAAATTAGAGGAGACTTAGAAAAAACAGATTTTGGATGATTTTCACCAAGCATTTCATGGTCCTAATGCAAGACGTTTTGCTCCCACAAAAGAGCTTGCAGAAGCGTGCCTTGTAGTTTCAGAGTTAGACACAAAAGTTAAGTAAGTTATTTTTTGAGTGTACATTAAAAACTTAATAAACTTTTGATTATATATTAAATTATATTAGCAATTTTGTCTATCACAACTGGTCTAATTAATGTAGGTTTCTTTATTTCTGTTTGCCTTGTTTTCATGGTAGAGAAAAACCTTTCTATTCTGCACTTGTGCAGAATAGATAATAAACCTGCAGGTGATAATGTTTCACTTTCCATTAAGTAGGTTGTCTACTCATCATACTATAACCCCGCTCTATGTTCCTGTGTATGTTTTCCCTTAAGAATCTGTAGCCAAAGAAAAGCTTTCATGAAGTTTTTTCTCATACATTTAGTAATATATACATTAGAAAGGATTACTAGCCCCTTGCTTTCGGCATTTAATTCACCTCTTATGACACGTATGCCTTACAGAGGAAGGATTCTTCTGCACTTTCGAGGAGAGGCCAGTGGAATTGAATGTAACAGCATTGAAGAACAGAAGAGCCAAGGGAGACATGATAACAGCACACAAAATACTCAGAGGAATTGATAGGATAGACAGGATTGGCCGTTTGAAAGATGGGGAAATAAGTACTCAAGCCACAGCAAGAATTGAAAACACAGATGAGCCAACCAGGGCAAACGGCAAGCGGCAGCAGCAAGGTCTTTGCTCCTCTGTTTTACATCCACTGGAGGTTCCTAACAACCCTGTGATGGCCTAACATAGACTCGCATAACACTAACATACATGGAGACCCAGAATGATACAAATCAGCTGCAGAACTCGCCCAAATATACACTACATTACCAAGAAGACTTGTCACACCACCACCTACCCCACAGCCAGGTTAAGTGAAATGTCTCAACATCTGCCCATTACCCATTTTCAACAAACCATCTGAAGCCACTGTCAGTGGCCAGGGGTCAGGACAACAAAAAAAGATCCAGTAACCAACCCAGGACTCGCAGCAACACAGATGAGGGAAGCATTACTACAAGTAAAACTTCTACTCCCAGCCAGAAGGATGCAATCCTTACCACCCACTGCCCTCCCCACAATACTCGCCAGACAACAACAAACATGGCTACTACCACAAACAATGAAGACAGCTCCTTCCATGGATTCAATGATTTGAAGATAAAAGACCCAGTATTAGCCAAATTCATCAAGATCACAGTAAAAAAAATCGACTTGTTAACCCGGGAAATGCAAGAACTTAAAACCTCCAATGACATGTTAAACCAAGAAATTAAGGAACTGCAAACATCCAACACGCAGTACCTCGGGAAGATCACAACTCTGGAATACAAGCTGAATGCACTGGAACAACTAATTAACACTCACACCCAGACTGAGGGTATCATTAGCCTCCTAAAAGATCAAGTTACCCAACTAAATACTACCAACATCAAGGAAGAAAGAGCAAGAATGGACCACAGCTTACTGATGTTATTAACAACTTCCAAGACCATATCAACCAACAACTATCTGATACAGTTGTAGTAAATAACAATCTTCTCCCAGCAACTATAACCCAGGAAACATGTAAACAAACCACCTTACAACTTATTCAAGACCAATTTCATCTTATCATACCTAGTGATGAAATATAGGAGTGTAAAGTGATGGGTTATCAAACTGGGAAAAAAAATCAGTGATACTGAAGTTCAATTGTAGCTCACAGAGAAATGACCTGTTAAGAACATTTGGATCTATGAAAACTGGTATATATGTCAAGTGCCTGACTAAAACAAGACAAAATCTCCTCTATAGACTAAGAGAGCTGCTACATGACTGAAAAATCCACCAGTGCTGTGCAAGGCATGGGAAAATCACAGAAAAAAAAAATAACAGGAAGGAGATATTTTATCTCTTCTGAACATGCGCTAAAAAAATTCCCAAGTGATGCTGGCCTGAGTTAGAATAAAATGCAGTTTACACCCACTCACCACTAGCAGTGTTATGAAACCCCAATTTTTATATACCATTTTTTTTTTTTTTAACAAGTCGGCTGTCTCCCACCGAGGCAGGGTGACCCAAAAAGAAAGAAAATCCTCAAAAGGAAAATACTTTCATCATCATTCAACACTTTCACCTCACACATAATCGCTGTTTTTGCGGAGGTGCTCAGAATACAACAGTTTAGAAGCATATATGTATAAAGATACACAACATATCCCTCCAAACTGCCAATATCCCAAGCCCCTCCTTTAAAGTGCAGACATTGTACTTCCCATTTCCTGGACTCAAGTCCCACTATATAAAAATAACCGGTTTCCCTGAATCCCTACACTAAATATTACCCTGCTCACACTCCAACAGCTCATCAGGTCCCAAATACCATTCGTCTCCATTCACTCCTATCTAACATGCTCACGCATGCTTGCTGGAAGTCCAAACCCCTCGCCCACAAAACCTTTACCCCCTCCCTCCATCCTTTTTGAGGACAACCCCTACCCTGCCTTTCTTCCCCTACATTCTACAGATTTATACACTCTCCATGTCATTCTACTTTGATCCATTCTCTCTAAATGACCAAACCACCTCAACAACCCTTCTTCAGCCCTCTGACTAATACTTTTATTAACTCCCCACCTTCTAATTTCCACACCCCGAATTTTCTGCATAATATTTACACCACACATTGCCCTTAGACAGGGCATCTCCACTGCCTCCAACTGTCTCCTCGCTGCTGCATTTACAACCCAAGCTTCACACCCATATAAGAGTGTTGGTACCACTATACTTTCATACATTCCCTTCTTTGCCTCCATAGATAATGTTTTTTGTCTCCATATGGGCTAGTAACCCCTTCTCCTGTAGACATTTACTAAAAAAGAGAAGAAGAAAAACTTTATAAAACTGGGATGCTTAAATGTGCGTGGATGTAGTGCGGATGACAAGAAACAGATGATTGCTGATGTTATGAATGAAAAGAAGTTGGATGTCCTGGCCCTAAGCGAAACAAAGCTGAAGGGGGTAGGAGAGTTTCAGTGGGGGTAAATAAATGGGATTAAATCTGGAGTATCTGAGAGAGTTAGAGCAAAGGAAGGGGTAGCAGTAATGTTAAATGATCATTTATGGAAGGAGAAAAGGAATATGAAAGTTAAATTCAAGAATTATGTGGGTTAAAGTAAAGGTTGGATGCGAGAAGTTGGCATAATAAGCGTGTATGCACCTGGAAAGAGGGAATCAGAGAGAAGAGAGGGTTTTGGGGGAGTTAAGTGAAGTATAGAGCCTTTGAACCAATGAAGAGAATTGTGGTAGGGGCCTGAAACTAAAGAGGAGAAAAATTTAGAGAGGGTGTGGTAGGTAAGTTTGGGGGCCAGGTGTAAATGATAATGGGAAACCCTTTTATTAACTTTTTTATAGAAAGGGGTTAGTTATAGGTAATAAAAATTTTTGAAAAAGAGGATAAATAAGTATACAAGATAGATGTAGGGCGAAAAGACAGTAGTTTGTTGGATTATGTATTGGTAGATAAAAGACTGTTTTAGACACTTCAGATGACATGTTTTTTAAAGGGGCCACAAATCAGATCACTTTTTTAGTTGTAGCACACTGAGAGTAAAAGGAGATGGGATACAAGGGAATAGAACACAGGGAAGAAGAGGGGAAGGTTTTTAAACTAAAAAAAGGAGGGAGTTGGGTAAGATTAAACGCTATTGGAGGGTAGATGGCAATGAGAGCTAGGCATGGGGGCGAAGAGGTATGGGTGGTTTAAAAAAATGTAGTTTAAGTTTCAGCAGAAAATTTGTGGGTTTCAGGAAAGTGGGGGCAGGAGGGGGAGGAGCGATGGGGAAGATGATGTAAAGAGAGATAAGGGAGAAAAAGTTAGCATATGAAAGTTTTTACAAAGTAGAAGTGATGCAAGGGGGGAAGAGAATGGAAAAAAGAGAGAGGTTAAAAGTGTGAAGCAATGTAAAAAGGAGCAAATGAGAGAGTGGGTAAGATGTTATCAACAAATTTTGTTAAAAATAAAAAAAAGTTTTGGAGTGAGATTAAAATTAAGAAAGCCTAGAGAACAGATGGATTTGTCAGTTAAAAATAGGAGAGGAGATTTATTAAATGGAGATTAGGGGTTTTGGGAAGATGGAGGAATATTTTTGAGGAATTGTTAAAGTTGAGAAGGGGGAAGCTGTGATTTCGTGTATAGGGCAAGGAGGAATAACTCTTGTGGAGTGGGGAAAGCCCAGTTGGAGTGTGGGGGAAGTTCGTGGGCAGAGGAAAATAAAAGGGGGGAAAGGGCAGCTGGGATTGTGGAAAAAGTAGAAATGTTAAAAGCAGGGGGGGGAATAGTTTGGAGGGGTTTGGGAATTTTTTTTTAATAAATGTAGGGAAAGGGGGGGAAAAGGTAGGGGGGATTGGCAAGAGCATGCATAGTTCCTTAGTATAAAGGCAAAGGGGTAAAAGGTGCAAAAATTATGGGGGGATAAGTCTTTTGAGATACCGGGTAAAGTGTAGGGAGATTTTAAATTGAAAAAAAGATAAACGGAAAATAGGATAGCGAGGGAAAAAGGGAGGTTTTAAGAAAGGTAGGGGTGTGGGAAACCAGGTGTTTACAGTGAAACATATAAGTGAACAGAAATTTAGATAAGGCAAAAGAGGTTTTGGGGTGGCATTTATGGATTTGAAAAGGGTATGACAGGGGGATGGGGGGGCAAGTGGCAGATTTGCAAGTGAAAGGTGTAGGAGGTAGGTTTTACTGAAAGCATAAGATTTTTATGGGGATGTGAGGCTCAATTTTAAGTAGGTGGGAAAGGGGGAAATTTTTTCCCATAAAAGAGGCCTTAGAAAAGGAGTTGATGTCACCGGGGTTTTTTAATTATTTATAGAGGGGTTTTTAAGAAAAAGAAAAATGCGGGGGTCGGGGCAAGGGCGGGGAGTTAAAAAAAAGAAAACCCCACACACAAAGGGGGGAGTTGTCAAGCGCTCTTTCTGAGACACTGTGCTCTTGGGAGATTCTAAAGAGAAGTTGCAGAGTTTTGGTGGATAAAATTTGGAGGGTGTGCAAAAGAAAAAAATTAAGGGTGAATACGGGAAAAGGGTAAGGTTATGAGGAAAAAACAAAAAGTTAGGGAAAAAGAGGGATATCAATTGGAGGGGAAGTGAGTATGGAGGAGGTGAACGTATTCAAATTTTGGGGGTGGAGTGCAGCGATGGGGGCTATGAAAATGAGGTGAATCAAAATTGATAGGGAAAAAATGAGGGTCACTAGGAGTCTTTGGAACAAAGAATTTGTCCTTTGAGGCAAAGGGGGGAATTATAGAGTATAGTTTTACCAACCTCTTATATGGGGTGAAGCATGGTGATGAAAAGTTGCAGCGAGGGGAAGGCTGGAGGCAGTGGAGATGTCAGTCTGAGGGCAAAGTGGGTGTGAAATAATGCAGAGAATTCGTAGTTTGGGAAATTTGGGGGAGGTGCGGGGTTACCAAAAATGTTGTCCAAGGCTGAGGAAGGGTTTTGAGGTGGTCGGGCAGTAGAGAGAATGGAGCGAAACAAATGCTTCAGAGTGTACATCTGTATGGAAGGAAGGGCGGGTAGGGGTCGCCGGAAAGGTTGGGGGGGGGTAAAAGGGGGGTTTTGTGGCAGGGGCTTGGCTTCCGAGGCATGCATGGGGCGTGTTTATAGGATGAAAGGAACACTGTTTTTAAACTTACGTGCTTTTGGAGGGACAAAGAACATTATGAAGGGATTTAGGGGAAAACCCGGGAGGCCGGGCTTGAGTCCCGGAGATGGGAAGTACATGTACAGTCCTGCACCTGAAAGGGGGGTGTTTAAGTTGCAGTTTTTAAAAATGTATGTAAAGCACCCTTTTTTGGGAAGACAGTGATGGATGAAAGATGGTAAAATTTTTCTTTTTCGGGGCCCCCCGCCTTGGTGGGGGAAACGGGCCCTGGATAAAAAATAAAAAAGATTACCTTAAGCACCCTCGCCTTTTTTTCTTCATCATTCATGACTAAACCCCATCCTTTAAAATCCCCAACTGCTGACATGTCAACTCCCAAATATTGAAAACATTAATTTCTTCTTACTCCTCCTCTTCCAATTTGATGTCCAATTTTTCATCTAAATCATTTAACCCCATCACCTTACTCTTTTCTATGTTCACTTTCAAATTTCTACCTTTACACACACCCAAACTCACCATTAACTTTTTCAATTTTTCTTTAAATCTCCCCCTAAGCACAGTATCTTCACAAAAGTAATTGTGTCAATTCCCATTTTGTATTTTATTTTCCCCATAATTTAATCCCACCCCCCCCCCAACACCCAGCTTTTTCTTCTTTTACAAACCCAATCTATTAATAATTTTAACAAACCCTGGTGACATTACAAACCCTGTCTAAGACCCACCTTTTCTGGGGGAAATAGCTTCCCTCTTCTACACACCCTTACCTGAGCCTACTATCCTTAAAAAAATCTTTAAAATCATTTTGTAAAACCAACCCCCTTTTCCCTAACTTCAAAACTGCCATATTTTTCTTCCCATCCACCTACAAAACCTTTTCGAATCCATAAATGAAAAAAATTCCCTACCTTTATCTAAATACGTTCACAACTGCTTCAATGTAAAAAACTTGATCTACAATCCCCACCCACTCTAAAACCCCCTTACTCCTTCAAAATCCTACATTTTGTCTTACCCTAATTTTTTCAAAAATAACCTACCGACACTTTTCCTGGTATACTCGGGAAACTTTCACCCATACATTACTCTTTAACAAATCACTAAAACCAACACTTTTTGGGATCACTTAAAATAGCAAGGGGTTTCATCAAAACACAAAGGTGGGGACCCCAAAAGATGTAAACAACTGAGGCCAATTCAAATTCCTTTACTTTTTTAAAATCTTTGAGAAGCTCATTCACAAAAGGGTTTTTCCCCCTTCAACTCTAAAACATCCCCCAACCCCTGTCCCGTTTTGGGTTCAGGAGAAAAAACAGCACAAATATGCAATAATAAAAATGCTAGACCTGCTTTACACAGCAATTGAAAAAATGAATACCCACTTGGATTCTTTATCAACCTTAAGAAAGCTTTTGATACAGTAGATCACAGTATCCTCCTCCTCAAGCTTGATCATTATGGTATAAGAGGCCATGCACTTGCATATATCAAGTCTTACCTTACTAATAGACACCAATACGTCCCTGTTAAGGACACAACCTCCTCAACAAGACCCCTGGACACTGGCGTACCACAGTGGTCTTCCAAGTGTATCACAACTTAGACCTATTCTCTTTGCTGACAACACAACTTTTTTTTATCTCCAACCCTAATCTTGCCTCACTCAACACTATCGTTAATGAAGAGCTTGTAAAAATATTACCCTGGATGACTATCAACAAACGTACACTTAATATAGACAAAATCTTTTACATTATGTTTGGGAGTAAAGCAGGAGAGGTCCAACTAAACATTATGCTTGACACACCTATTGCTAAACATAATGAGGGAAAATTTCTGGGTCTGCACCTTGGCAGCAACTTGAAATTCAACACCCATATCCAAAACAAAAAAAGTATCTAAAACAGTTGGCTTCCTCTCAAAGATATGTTACTATGTACCACAAACAGCACTATTAATACTATACTATTCACTGATCTACCCCTACCTCACCTATGCTATTTGTGCCTGGGGTTTCACAACGACAAATCATCTAATGCCAGTAATAACCCAACAAAAAGTTGCAGTGTGAATGATCACACAGTCCACTGCTAGACAGCTGTCCCCCCACTCTTCAAAGACCTAAACCTACTTACTATACAAAACATTCACTCGTACTATTGTGCTAACTACATTGACAGAACAATCAGTTCTAATATAAATCCTGATCTGAAGCACTTTCTTGACCATTACAATAGGACCCATAGACCTAATACTAGGCACAAAAATCTCTGACCTTCCTCATGTTGAGCTAAATCTCTTCAAAAATTGAATGTACATAAAAGGGTCCAAAACCTGGAACTCTGCCAGAACTCTCCAGAACCACTGACTCAGCTAGCATTTTCAAAACTACCATTAAGAAACACTTTATCTCCTTAAAATATCCCAGCCCATC